>CANNZV010003664.1:0-57189 GCA_947561585.1 Caprella mutica
GGCAGCATAAACGGGATGCTTCTGAACCACGCGCACCCTACGAGGCTTATCGACAAGCCACACTTGCTCTTCATCCGCAAATTCCTCCCCTTCTATCAATGCAGCCTTCTTCCGATACTTCTCCACAAGAGGCTTCGGTGCCTGCAAGGGAGTATGCACGGAGTGAAACGACAGGAACACCAAGAACGGATCATCCTTTTTAGAAAAATCATACACCATCTGCCCAGCTTCTTGCGCCAAGCGATCTGTTAGATACTCACCCTCTGGACCACTCTCCATCCTAGGATTCGTATAGGGCGAGAAGTAACCACCAGGAGGTGAGCCCTTGGAGTGTCCCCCTACATTGACATCAAACCCTTGAGCCTCGGGCCAGTGAGTCGACTCATTTCCAAGATGCCACTTACCTAGAAAGCCAGTTTGATACCCCTGACTTTTCAGAGCCTCAGCCAGCGTCAGGCGGATTCAACTTGCTAGCGCACAAAGAATGTCGGCAGAGACGTGGTAAGGTGGTAGAGCATCGCTCAACTTCTAAACCAAACAATGCCAAAGACTTACCGACGCCTGTGCCAACATGACAGAAATACCATCTCCCGTATGCTTCGGCAAGGGAATAGCCATTCCGAGATCGCGGACGCTCTTGGGTTTCACGGAAGTACGATAGGCAGAGAAATCC
Organism: Caprella mutica; assembly: GCA_947561585.1. Taxonomy (NCBI): domain Eukaryota; kingdom Metazoa; phylum Arthropoda; class Malacostraca; order Amphipoda; family Caprellidae; genus Caprella; species Caprella mutica. Next base: position 674 of record CANNZV010003664.1, read on the forward strand.
AACGCAACTCGGGGCAGCGCGGGTATCGGCCCAAGCAGGCCGGGGCGTTTGCTGCTGAACGTAAAGCGAGGCAGCGGAAGAGACCGAAGATTGTAGGCCGCGTTGCAGACGAAGTCGAAGAGCGCCTTCGTCTGCTACACAGTCCAGAGCAGATTTCGGGCTCGTTACGCAGAGATAACAGCGAGACCATTAGTCACGAAACGATCTATCGCTACATCGCTAGGGATAAGAAGGCAGGCGGAGAACTCTTTGTATGCTTGAGAATCAACTCTCGTCGTCGCCGTAGACCCCGTGTGAAAGGCACTCGTAGTCAGATCGTTGGTCGAGTCGACATTTCGCAGCGTCCTGCATCGGTGGAAGCCCGAAAGTTCTATGGGGATTGGGAGGTTGATCTTGTCGAAGGAGCTAAAGGAACAGGCTTCATTCTTAGTATGGTGGATCGTAAGAGCCGCTACAGCCTGTTCGAGAAGCTTAAAGACAAGAAAGCGTCCACGGTAGCAAGTGCTATCGTCAGTCGGCTTCGTGGCTACAAAGTGAGGTCGTTGACCTATGACAATGGACTTGAGTTCGCCGACCATCTCGAGGTTACACGAAAACTTGGTGCTAAGGGCTACTTCTGCACGCCCTATCACTCATGGGAGAAGGGGCTGGTCGAGAATCACAACGGGCTCCTACGTCAATACTATCCGAAAGGTGAAAGTTTCGCAGAGGTAAGCCAAAGCACTCTCAACTGGGTTGAAGAGGAGATCAACGAACGGCCTCGCAAAACACTCGACTTTGCTTCTCCTGCTGATTACATTCATCGCTTACGTGCTGCCTGAGCAATAGTCGCGCAAAGAGAGTCTCCGACCAGCATCTCTGAACCAGAACAATCCGCCAGCTACAGCAAAGGAATCAAGTGCTGTCCTCGTCACTGCGCTGCGCTCTGTTCCTGCGGGATCACTGGACACCTTTGCTTCCGCCGCCACCAGTCATCATGTTCAGCGAGCGAGGACTATGCTTCATTTGGCTAAGAACGCCGTTGATGGGCATCCAGAAATCGGCTAGACAATTTGCTTAGAGATCACACCAACACAACTGCGATACTCACACTTTTACTTCTCAGCTGTCTTGCACTAGCAAGTTGAAACCAAGTCACCTCACTCAGAGGCATGACATCATTAAGTGGAGCATTGGCAAACTTCCCATTTCTACGTCCCGAAAACCAATTCGTCGCACCTATCCGTGTAGGGTACTTGCCAGTCAAGATGCTATACCGCGTAGGACTGCAAACAGGATTCGCTGCATAAGCATCTGTGAAACGCATCCCTTTCGCAGCCAGCTTGTCTAAATTTGGCGTTTCATAGAACGAATCAGGGTTGTTAGGCCCAATATCCATGTAGCCAAGATCATCTACCAAGAAGAACACGAAGTTGGGTTTCTCAGCAGCACTCACCACGCCTAACAAACCAACACCCAACAACAGAATCTGAGAAATGCGTCTCGCCATGCACAAAGCTGTCTCGTGCTTGCCACAGCGTCGAGCCAAATGCCGCTGAGAGACTAAAGCTCGCCCCTCTCAACAATGCGCCCGGTCGCAGCAAGGCGACTCCAACAGCAAATCTCTGACCCTCCACAGACACAGGCACGGAAACAGGTTGCTGATATCATACTTACTATAATAGTAATACTTATGAAGTCGACTCTTCTCACCTTGGCAGCAGTGGCCATCACCTTCCTCACCCAGTGCGGGAACCAGGAGACTTCCACAAGCAACCAACCTTCGGCAGCCAAATCACCATCAGATGTCAACCCTAAATCCGAACTCACACTGTATTCTTGGGCGGAATACTTTTCTCCAGAGGTCATCAGTGACTTCACTAAAATCACAGATATTCAGGTCAACATTGAGACCTTCGAGGACACCGATGAAGTAGAAGAGAAAGTCCGAGCCGAGCCGGGCAAGTATGACATCATCGTATTCGATAGCGACAGAGTCGACAAGTATCAGGAGCTTCAAATGCTCTCTAAGCTCGATCAGAATCGACTGCCTCACTTCAATAACCTCAAAAAGAAGCACACCAACTTACCCTACGATCCCGGCAATCAATACTCTATGCCCTACCTCTGGGGGACAACCTTGATCGCCTATAGGAAAGACAAGATCGCCGACCCAGTCAAAAGCTGGGACCTACTGTGGAATCCTGCTTTCAAAGGACACATCGGTATGTTAGATGAACGCTTGGAGACTTTAGGCACCGCTCTTATCAAATCCGGATTCTCGATCAACGATCGCGCCCCAGCATCACTAGCACTCGCAGAGCAAGCTCTTCTGACGCAAACACAGGAACTTGGTGTTCGCTACATCGAAGGCTCCCCTTCTGCCGTCGCAAAAGCTCTAAGCGACACAGGCGACATCTGGGCAACAATGGCTTACAGCGGAGACGCCGCTATGGTAGCTCAAGAGAATGACAACATCGGCTACTTTATCCCACAAGAGGGCTGCACGATGTGGATGGATCACTTCGTCGTCACACGCGACACGCAGAACGTAGATGAGGCCCACGCCTTCATCGATTTCATGCTAACAGGCGCTGCCGCTGCACAGACAGCAAACTACCTCCGCTACGCCACGCCAAACGAGGCTGCCACGCCTCACCTCGATCGGGATCTCCTAGAGAATGAAGGAATCTATCCTCCAGACGCCGTCCTAGCGAAGTGCGAGTTCTCAGGCAGGCTCACACCTGAGCGTGAACGCCCAGCCAACAAGCTATGGCAGGCGGTAGTGACCAGCCTTGAGGCACCGAATGCCACCACCGTCCTAACAAACGCAAGTTCTGAAGACAGCGAGTAAAATCCAAGCCATTCGGCAAAGCGTGTTCAAGCTTCCCAAACCTAAAGGCGGAACGATCAGGGCTCACATCCTGACCGGCTTCATCATTGCGGGCTTGCTACCTCTCATCGGAGCTCTTCTCGTCTACGAGACTTTAAACCATCGCTCCCTCAAGAATGCGGAGTACCAGAAGATTGCAGAGATCGGAGGCGAAGCTGTTAGACAGGTCGCCATGATCATGGACCGAGCGTCGTCTGACCTCGACTCCATTGTCACCAACCCCACGCTCTTGGATGAAACAAACTCGGTAGACGACAAGATTGAGGAAATGTCTCGACTAGTAAGAGCCTATCAATTCTTCACAGATTTAACCCTCTACGACAGTTCAGGCTTTGTCCTTGGAACGACTCGATTGAATCATCCAGGTCACCGTGATAGAAGCCGCTGGTTTAAAGAAGCCTTCGAAAGCGGAAAGAAATCTATCACCAGCCCATACAAAGTCATGGGCGAAAAGGGTCTCTTCCTCACAGTTTACCTTCCACTGACTCGCGAAGACAAGGTCGTCCAACTACTAACGGCACGACTTGGTTTCTCAGAAGTATGGAAACTGATTGACGGCCTACGTCTTGGCGACAAAGGCCAAATGGTCCTCTTAGACGACTTCGGCAACGTGCTTGCAAGCCAGGACAAGACGACGATCCTTACCCGTTTCGACCGCAATCGCTCGATTCTCGATTGGTATCATGAGGGGCAAGGCATCACCAACTTCAACGGTGAGCCTAACCTATTCACTGTACACTCACTCTCGGTCACAGAAACGAAGGTTGGGCGCCACTGGACTCTGCTCTGTTTCGAGCCTGAAAGTGAAGTAGACATGCTCCTAGCTCAGAACCGCTTCGGCCAGGTCCTCGCCGCCTGTGGAGGCCTCATTCTTGCCTACATGCTTGGCCTCTTTGTTAGCCGACATCTGTCAAAACCTCTGGAACAAGCCGCTGAAGCTGCTCAAGCCATCAACCGTGGCGACTTTGAGGTCAACATGCCCGATCGTGGACCTCTCGAAATGAAGCGCTTGGCACGCTCGTTCAACCAAATGGTCGAAGACCTCAAGACTTACCGCGACGACATGGAGTCCAAGGTCGCTCGAAGGACAGAGAAGCTGCACAGTGCCCAGGATGCTCTTCAGTTAGAACGCGCCTCCCTCGCAGAACGCGTAGAACTACGCACCCGAGAGTTGCGAGCAGCCAATAGCGAGCTTGCCCGCTCGGCGAGAATGAAAGACGAATTCCTCGCAGGAATGTCCCATGAACTGCGCACACCACTAAACGCTGTTCTTGGACTAACTGAGTCCTTAGAAGAAGGCACCTACGGTGACCTAAACGAGCGGCAGATCGAGACGCTTGGCATCATCGACGATAGCGGTCGCCACCTGCTAGCACTCATCAATGACATTTTAGATGTCGCCAAGGCAGAATCCGGTGAAATGCAGCTCGACCTAAGCGAGGTCAATATCGAGAAACTCTGTGAATCCAGCCTCAATCTCGTCAAACAGATCGCCACAAAGAAGAATCTACGTTTAGACACCTCAATCGATCCCGAGGCCATCAGCATAGCAGGAGACGAACGCCGGATGAAACAGATCCTCGTCAATCTCCTCTCAAATGCCGTGAAGTTCACGCCTAGCGGCGGAGTCGGGCTCGAAGTCACCACCTCCGCCAAAGACAAAACCGTCACCTTCACCGTTTGGGACACAGGAATCGGAATTGCTGAAGACCAGATCGACCGCCTCTTCCAGCCCTTCGTGCAACTTGATAGTGCTCTCGATCGCCAATACGAGGGCACCGGGCTAGGACTCGCGCTCGTCTACAACATGGTAGAGATCCATGGCGGGTGCGTAGCCGCTGAGAGCAAGCCTGAGCAAGGCACAAGAATCAGCGTCACCTTCCCCTGGAGAAACATGAGCGAGATGGCCTCGCTCCCTCAGGCACCACTCATGGCCAAGACGATCAGCCAAGGCACTATTGTTATCGCTGATGACAATGAAGGTGAACTCGCCGTTCTAGCAAAGGACCTGAACCGCTGTGGCTATGAAGTTCACATGGCCACGGACGGGTCCGCCGCTGTCGAGCTTGCTCGCTTAGTAGAGCCTGACGCCATTCTCATGGACGTGCAGATGCCCGGCATGGACGGCCTAGAAGCCACGCATCTTCTCCGAGGCGATCTCACCTTCAAAGACACGCCCATCATCGGCCTGACCTCACTCAATACGAAAGGTGATATCCGACGCATCCACGAAGCCGGGATGACGGATTGCGCGCTGAAGCCAGCACGCTCCCACAAGGTCATTTCCATTCTCGATTTCCACATTCACAAGTCCCAAAGCAAAGTCGCAGCCGCTTAGTTCCAACCACCAATTTCTATGTCTAATCATCCTGACATTTCACTTTCCAGCCAACTTGAGCAGAGCCAAGCTGAAGTGAACACCTTGAAAGCCGAATTGGAGCAAGCCAAATTCCTCCAGGAATCTTTCATGGCTTGCATGAGCCATGAGCTTCGCACACCGCTAAACTCAATCCTTGGACTTACTGAGGCCCTTACCGAAAGAATCTATGGTGATCTCAATGACGCCCAGATTGATACTCTTGGCGGCATCGAGAAAGGCGGTCGCGACTTGCTTGAACTGATCAACAATATCCTCGACCTCACTCGTATCGCTGGCGGAGATATGCCGATCGAGATAGTGCCTTTCTCAGTGACTGAAATGTGTCAGTCATGCATCAAAGCGTTCGATGAACGAGCACTGAAGAGCCAGATCGAGCTCAAACTATCAGACCTCGATCAGCATCTCGGGATGATTGCTGGAGATGAACTTCGCGTTCGCCAAATGCTCAGTCATCTCTTGGACAATGCGATCAAGTTCACTAAGCCACACGGTCAAATAACTTTAGATGCCGCTCTCGACCGCGAAGCCAAGATGGTTCACATCGCTGTCTCCGATACAGGCGTTGGCATCCCGAGGGAATCACTTCCGGAACTGTTTGTCGCCTTCCAACAGATTGATGGCAGCATTCGGCGAGAACACTCAGGCACAGGACTTGGCCTAACCCTAGTCTCAGAACTAGCCAAACTACATGGTGGCAGCGTGTCCGTCGAAAGCGAGGTCGGCGAAGGAAGCCGCTTTATCCTCTCTATCCCAATCGGAGAAACTCAACATGAGCCAGCTCGGGAAATCGATCCAGGTAGCCAAGAAGCCGTCGTCATCAAGAAAGCCCTTGTCGTAGAAGACTCTGAAGCCGCTGCCGACCAAATGTGCCGCTACCTCGGTGAACGCGGAATTGAGACTAGCATTTGCGCAAGAGGTGACGAAGCCCTCAACTCTACCATCCGTTACCAGCCAGACATCGTCATCTTAGACATCCAACTTCCCGGACTCTTCGGATGGGAAGTCATGGAAAGACTCAAGGCCAATCCTGCCACCCGACACATTCCCATCATGATCGTCTCGATCATCGATGAACGCCAACGCGCCATTTCCCTGGGCGCTTCGGAATACCTGGTCAAACCCATCAACCGAAATCAGCTCAGCTATGCTCTGTGCAAGCTCATGGCTACTTGTGAAGCCACCCCTGACAACGTCACCGAGATTGACAATGCGCAACCAGTGCCACCCAAGGACGAAGATACTCGACCTCACCTCCTTCTAGCCGAGGACAATGAAGCCAATATCAAGACCCTCACAGACTACCTAGATGCGAAAGGCTACCGGGTAAGCGTGGCCAGAGATGGCGTCGAAGCCATCGATCAGACTAAACAGCTATCACCAGATCTCATTCTCATGGACATCCAGATGCCTAATCTTAATGGCATCGAAGCGATGGAGAAGATGCAGGCTGACGAGTCGATTCCTGACATTCCCACCATTGCATTGACCGCGCTTGCCATGCCTGGAGATCGAGAACGCTGCCTCGCCGCCGGTGCCTGCGACTACTTAAGTAAGCCTGTCAGCCTCAAAGCGCTGAACGCGGTCATTGAGAAATTTCTTTCAGAAGGATCGCGCACCCAGGTCCCTGCCTAACCACTCCGCTCTTCCACCCGCTCCCCACCTTTTATGCATACCATCGTTGCAGACCCCCTCGCATCGACTCCTCTCAGAGACTCTGGAGCCGGCCGACTCCTCGTAGTCGATGACCTCGTAGCAAATCGCCAGATTCTACGAGGACTCCTTCAACGTTTCGGGTACGAGATCGAAGAAGCTGAGGATGGCGAAACTGCCTTAGAACTGATAGAGCAGAAGGAGTTCGACACCGTTCTCCTTGATATCATGATGCCAAAGATGGACGGTTTCGAGGTTTGCCATCGATTAAAATCTAACAGAAAGACCGAGCATATCCCAATCCTTCTGATCACCGCGCTCTCTGATCGTGACTCCAGACTCAAAGGCATGCACGCCGGAGCGGACGAGTTTCTCAGCAAGCCATTCGATTCTAAATACCTTCCCATTCGTATCCAGAATGCCGTACGAGCCAAGCGCTTGCACGACCAAGTCGAAGAGAACTATCATAAGCTCAAAGCATCCGAAGAATTACGCGATGGCCTTGTCCACATGATCGTTCACGATTTGCGTTCCCCGTTATTCGGAATCCACGGCAATCTTGAGCTCCACGAGCTCGATTACGGAAGCAACGAGGAAGAAGGGCGCTTTGTAGGCGCCGCCATGTGCGAGACCAAACGGATGATCGGAATGGTCAACGACCTACTCGACATCCATCGCCTGGAAAACCATCAGATGCCAATCCGCAGAACGAATTGCGAACTCGGCCAAACCGCTCGCGATGCCGTCAAGACACTCGGTGCTGTCCTCACCCCAGGACAAGTGACCATCGAGCAGGATCAACCCGAGATGGTTTGTCCAGCTGATCGCGACATCATTCTACGAATCTTTGCAAATCTCTTCACAAACGCCGCCAAATTCTCGCACGAAGGCACCCCGATCGAGGTCCAGATCGGTTGGGTCAGCAATGACGCCTTCCTAATCGAGATTCTCGATGGAGGTCCGGGCATTCCATTGGGCGAAGAGACCGCCATCTTCGAGAAATTTGGTCAGGTCCCCGACTCCAAGGGAAACCAGCCCTCTTCCGGCTTAGGTCTTAATTTCTGCAAGCTTGCCATCGAAGCTCACGGCGGCCGAATAGGCGTGGACAATCGTATGGAGGGAGGAAGCCGCTTCTGGTTTATCCTCCCCATTCTAGGTAACGAGGAGTAAGCATCCGATAGAAGCTCGGGTTGTCGCCTTGCAGGTGGAGAAATTTGTGGAATTGAGTGCTTTCCCAGCACGGGATCCCTCAGCATTCTCCAACTATCATGACCGAAACCACCGCCGCCCCTCTCGTGGGGATCATTATGGGCAGCCAATCGGATTGGCCCACGCTCGGCAAGGCCGCCGAGACGCTTCGCGACTTTGACGTGCCTTTCGAAACGCGCATTGTCAGCGCTCACCGCACGCCTCAGTTGCTCTATGATTATGCTCAAGGAGCTGCCAAACGTGGCCTCCAATGCATCATCGCTGGAGCCGGAGGTGCCGCTCACCTTCCAGGTATGGCCTCGGCAATGACCACACTTCCTGTCCTCGCCGTCCCCGTGAAATCTCGTGTGCTCAATGGCGTCGACTCCCTGCTATCCATCGTCCAGATGCCCGCAGGGATCCCCACAGCCACCTTTGCCATTGGCGATGCCGGTGCCACCAATGCAGGGCTCTTCGCCGTATCCATCCTCGGCCTCCAAGACAATGCACTAGCACAACGTCTAGCCGACTATCGCGAAGCACTCCGTCTCAAGATCGAATCTTCCCCCAGCCCTACGCTCGATACCCCTTCATGACCCCGCTTCCCCCTGGACACACCATTGGCGTACTCGGTGGCGGCCAACTCGGTCGCATGCTCGCACTAGAAGCACGGCGCATGGGCTACCGCATCATCAGTTGGACGGATTCCGACTCCGTCGGCCCCGCCGCCGTCGCTGACCATGCCCTGACAGAACCCTTCGATTCGCAGGAAGCCCTTGAGGTCTTCTTGAAAGAGGCTGAAGTTGCCACAGTAGAATTTGAGAATATTCCCAGATCTCTATTAGAAACCATCGAGTCCAGGATCAGACTCGCCCCTAGCGCTGAAGCCGTAGCCATCTGCCAGCACCGAGAGCGTGAAAAAGCATTCCTCTCACAGAACGGCTTCCCCTGCCCTCACCACGCCATTGTCGACTCAGCAGAATCGCTCTCGAAAGCACTCGCATCGTTACCTAACAATGAAGGCATCCTCAAAACAGCCGAATTCGGCTACGACGGGAAAGGTCAAGTCCTCGTCCACCGCGACGACGACGCAGAAGCCATTTGGACCGCATTCGATTCACCCCGCGCCGTGCTGGAAGAACGCGTCGATCTAGCCGGAGAACTCTCCGTACTCGTCGCACGTAGTTTCGATGGCACCACCGCATGCTATGATCCAGCCGAGAACTTTCATCGGAATCACATCCTAGATCTCTCCATCATCCCCGCGAGGTATCCAGAAGAGTTGCTAGCAGAAGCACGTAAGGTCTCACTCGGCATCGCTGAAGCCCTGGCCTACGAAGGCATCATGGCCATCGAGTTCTTCCTCGACCAATCAGGAACTCTGCTAGTCAACGAGCTTGCACCGAGACCTCACAACTCGGGCCACCACACGCTTGATGCCTGTGAAGCCTCGCAGTTTGAACAACAACTCCGCGTCGTCTGCGGACTTCCTCTCGGCGGCACCGCATCGCTCGCACCTTCGGTCATGTGGAATTTGCTAGGAGACGTTTGGCCAGACGACGGCGAGCCAGATTGGACACCTGTCCTACAAACGCCAGGAGCTAAACTCCACCTATACGGCAAAGATGAGGCCCGCGTCGGACGGAAGATGGGTCATGTCACCTTCACCGCACCGACCATCGAGGTCGCCCTGTCAAATGCCAAGCGTTGCCGCGAAGCCTTCGGTTTGAGAGAACTTCGCTAAGCTATGAAAACGCCTTGGATCACAGAATCGGTCCTCGCGTCACCATTCGGTCACATCTCTGGCGTATGGAGAATCTTCATGGCTCTTCTTCTCGCCCTAACAACCGCCGCAGCTACGCCCAGCGCGCGCGAGCTCCTCGAACGTGGAATTCGCCAAGAGACCATTCTCTTCGATATCGACGCTGCCGTTCTCAGCTATCAAGATACCCTCGCTCATAAAAAACTTGGCCCATCAACCAAACTCGAAGCCACCTTTCGACTCGCAGGGTGTCACGATACTCTAGGAAATACGCTCTCTGCTTGGATCGGCTACCAAGAAGCATCCACATTCTCGACACTCACAAACTCCCTACCAGAGGAAGCCCTCGTCTCAAAGATATCCCTACTAGTCGACATTGCAGAAGACGATGCCGGCTACGATTCCACGAACATTCATCACCTCGGAGATATCCTCCTCGGACTTGAAGGCGCTCTCACTCATCGCGAAACATCCCGAACGTTGACGCTGACTGAGAAGTCTGGACCACTCGTCAGCGCACTGTTAGAAGAAGCCCAGACCTTTCCCGACCATCGACTCCTAAAACGCATACAAGACGACCTCGCCAAGGTCGCTGATTTGGTAAAGATTGATAAGTCCGCCCAAGCACTCACCATCCTCAAAGAGAGTTCCTATCACAAAGCATTCGTTTCACGTGAAGCTCTTTCTGAAGAAGACGAAGTCTTTGGCTACGCGCTAGAACGACTCGACAATGTGGTCCGAGCACTCAATCAAGGCAGCGCCATCCGCGCTAACACAGAACTCAAAAGCGTCACCACCTACCTCGCTCCCCTCACACCCTGGCCACGACCAAAGGACATCGACGGCTCTCGTCATAGCTATGTCAAGAAGCTGGAAAACTTGCTGACCAAGCTCGAATCCGCCCTCATCAAAGACCAACTCACCGAAGCCCGACGCCTGATCGATGACTTCACCAGCGAGCAGGCTGAAGCCGGAGGAATGGTTCATTGGCATCTAGAGCAGGCCATGGACCTCGATTTCGCCAATCCCGAAGTTCTCCCGCACTATGCAGCCGCTACACTTCATATCGAAGCCGTCGCGGCCTCTCTTATAAACGAAGAAGTCCCCGCCAAAGCCAAGGTCCACCTATCCTCAGCCATCCAGGTCGCTCAAGATCTCCTAACAAATCAGACCAACACCAGCGCTGAGTCTGGTGCAGCCGATTTCTTAATAATGCTCGAAGAAATGGCAGCCTTGCTAGAGGCGGGTCAAATCGATGAACTTCTAGATAACCTAGAAATCGAAGAGGCACCCGAATCCTAGGAGGCTCATGTTTGCACGACGAAAGCGAAATCAAAGCCACGAGAGCAAGGAAACAGCCTTGCTGCTCACGCTCGTCATTCTGTCAGTAGCCCTCCCCACGGCTGGCTTTCTCTGGTTCATGAACAGGTCCATGGACAACGAGCGGGCTGTGATCCGTGAGCAGACCAATGAAATCTCCGAGATGCAGCTCGCAGACAGTCAGCGCTTCGTCGAGCGCGCTCTAAAGCGGACCTCGGCAAATATTCCCTTACTCAGTCAAGCCGGCCTAACTGATGAACAGCGCTTTCATCGGATCATCAAGCGACGTCTAGCAGACTCCCTCATCTGCCTCACCCCAGAGGGCCAACCGAGATTCCCTCTTCTCCCAGAGGCTTTAGACGACCTCACCCTAACGGATGCAGACGAGAAAGCCCTCGCTTTAATTGATGGTTGGGACCCACAAGATGGCTATCCAAGCCTTCTTGAAGCATTCACACGCGACCAGTGCAAAGAAGGACGCGATTGGAGTGGCCGCTACCTCTACCCCAACCTTCAACTGACCGCCCTGGAGTCCGAACCTGCAGACAGCGCCGTGTTCGCCAAGATTGCCACCGAGCTAGGACAACACTTGCTAAAACGTGACCTCCCCTGGCCCACAGCCCAACGCCTTGCTCTTGCCTCCGGTCTCCGTGGCCTAGGGAAAGCCGTCGAGATCCCATCAGAGGCAGGCTTTGACTTAGCACTCGACGTCCTAGAGCACCCTATCCAATTAGGCCAAGCGAGCACGCTTCAACCAGCACCAAACGTAGACGGCGTCTGGCGACTGCTGACCGAAGATCGCCGATTCCTCTTACTCTACCACACTGCCAGTATCCGAATGACACTGGAAACGGCTGCTCAAAAGAGCGCCGGCGACTATGCTCACTCGGTCAGTGTCACACCAACACAATCTGAAGGATCAACGTCCATGCCCGTCGGTCCTATCGCTCCGCTCTGGCACATCGCTTTGCCCGAAGACGCCCTCGCGACGGGCCCCAAACTCCACCAAAGGCGAGCTTTCATCCTCGCCATGAGCTGCATGTTAGTCGCAATGATCGGTGTCATTGCCACCTTTGCTATCCGCCGCTTTCTCGCACGAAGCCGTCTCACTCAGCTCCGCAACGACTTCCTCTCCACCATCTCTCACGAACTCAAGACTCCCCTCGCCTCGACACGTATGCTCGTGGACACCTTGGTTGACGGCAATGTAAATGATCCCGCAAAGGCCCGCGACTACCTAGAAGTGATCGGTCGAGAGAACACGCGCTTAAGCCACCTCGTGGAGAATTTCCTCACCTACTCTCGGCTCGAAAGCGGGCGCATGCCTTTCGATTTCCAAGAAGTCATGCCCGAAGAAGTCGCCAATCAAGCCCTCGACGCCCTAGAAAGCAAACTGTCTGGAAATGACGTCGATCTCCAAGTCACCCTGGCTGAAGACCTCCCCTACATTCGCGCTGATGAAGCCACCCTATGCATCGCGCTGATGAACTTGCTAGACAATGCTTACAAATACACCGGTCCTGAGAAATCCATTCGCCTCGATGTCCGGGTGGAGGGAGCCCACGTGCGATTTGCCGTGCAAGACAACGGCGTCGGCCTGAGCGCCAGCCAGCGCGAGCAGGTGAAAGAACGCTTCTTCCGGGTCGATAACACAGATAGCCAAAGTGGTAGCGGTCTCGGCTTAAGCATCGTCTCAGACATCGCCACCGCACATCAAGGCGAACTCCTCATAGAAAGCCTACCCAGCGAAGGCAGTATCTTCACGCTATCCATCCCAACCGCAGGCAACCGTTAGTCTCATGCCACCTTCTACACCGACATTCAAAGTTCTCGTCATCGAGGACGATCCAGCACTCATGTTTGGTCTGCGTGAAAACCTTCAGATGGAAGGCTACAAAGTGCTCAGCGCCATCGATGGCGAGCTAGGCCTAGAATTAGCGCGCAAGGAGCGCCCAGACCTCATTGTCCTAGACATCATGTTACCTGGCTTGAACGGCTTTCAAATCTGCCAGGAACTCAGAGAAGACGAGTTCGACATGCCCATCATCATGCTAACTGCACTCGGCCAGGAAACGGATGTGATCAAAGGGCTCAACCTAGGCGCGGACGATTACCTAACAAAGCCTTTCAGCGTCAAAGTGCTTCTAGCACGTGTGCGCAATTTCCTGAAACGGTATCGGCAAGCAGAAGTAGAAATCGTCCCCTTCGCTCGGTTCCAGCTGAACCGCACGTCACAACAACTCTCTCAAGGTGGCGAATTGATCGAATTGACGCCCAAAGAATACGGCTTGCTCGACTACGTATTGCGCAATCGCGGGCGCGCTTTGACCAGAGATCAGATTCTGAACGCCGTCTGGGGCTCAGACCTAATAGTCACCCAGAGGAGCGTCGATCGGTGCGTCACCTCGCTCCGGTCCAAGATCGAGGAGTCCCCTAGCCGCCCTAAACTGCTCAAAACCGTGCAGAAGATCGGCTATCGATTCGAAGGCTAGAAGATTCTTTTCAGAAAGAACCTCACCGTCACAAGGAGGTAACATCGAGCGGCTTAGTTGGAGGAAGAAAGAAACGGAAGACCCGTTTCTAGAAACCAAACTAACAACTACCTGCTAAATGAAAACTCGATTAAACTCCTGGTGCCCAACGCTTCTCTTCTCGGTCGCGTTGACCACTGCAAGCCTCGCTCAAAACACAGGCCGCATCGTAGGCGGCAACGAAGCCAATGATAGCGACTACCCATGGATGACCGCTCTGGTCGAGAAGGGTGTGGGCGCCGCCAACGGCCAATTCTGCGGAGCAGCCCTCATCGATCCAAACTGGATCGTCACCGCCGCTCACTGCGCTGAAGGCGTGACCCCGAATAACACTGAAGTCATCGTGGGAGCCTACGACCTCACTAATGGACAGAGCGGCCAACGCGTCGCCATCACGGAAGTGAAGATACACAGCGGCTACAGAGAGAGCAACGACGGTGTCCTCTATAACGACATCGCGCTCTTCCGCCTAGCACGCCCTGTGACCGATGTAGGAACCATCTCCCTTGTCTCCGCAGCAAACCAAATCACGGCTGGCACCACGTCTACGGCCATTGGCTTTGGCCTAACAAGTGACGGAGGCTCCGCTTCGAGCACTCTGCGCGATGTGGAAGTCCCCATCGTCTCTCAGGCAAATGCCAATGCTAGCTACGGCGGGCTAGACAACACGCACTTGGCTGCAGGACTAGCCGAAGGAGGTCGTGACTCTTGTCAGGGTGATAGTGGTGGCCCTCTCGTGGTCAATACGAATGGTGAGTGGGCACTCGCCGGCATCACCAGCTTTGGCGATGGCTGTGCGCGTCCCGGAGCCTACGGCATCTACGCAAACGTCTTGAATCTGCGGAACTGGATTCTAACTCAGATTGGTCAGCCAAACCCGAATCCAACGCCCGATCCCGAGCCTAACCCTACTCCCGATCCCGAGCCTAACCCTACTCCCGATCCCGAGCCTAACCCAACTCCAGATCCAGAGCCTACTCCTGGTGGTAACGGCAACGACGACCACGGTGATGAGCCGGAAAGCGCAACACTTGTCTCCGTTCCAAGTGAAACGAACGGCTCGCTAGAAGCAGCCTTGGATTTCGATGTGTTCACGTTCGAACTCAGCAGCGCCGCGACGATCACGGTCGAAACATTAGGCAGCACCGACACCTATGGCTACCTTGACTCCGAATTCGAAGAGCTGTCCTCAGATGACTCTTCAGGAAATCAGGGAAACTTCCGTATCACCGAAGCCCTGGAAGCCGGACGCTACTATGTCTATGTTGAAGCCTTCGATCCTAACACACAGGTCGGCAGCTACAGCCTCAAAGTCACGAGTGACCAAGAAGACTCCGGCGTTGCGACTCTGGAAGTGTATCAAGGAGATTCAGAGGTCGGCGAGACGGTCGATTTCGGTCAGCAGTTGGTGAACTCAGGTTCCCTCACAGAGACCTTCACGCTCTTGAACTCTGGCAATGCCGATCTCCTCATCAACGGAGCACGTCTTGCAGGAGCAGATAGTCAGGAATTCGCCATCACAGCCCAGCCTAGCAATAGCGTTGAGCCAGGCCGTAGCACCGCTATCAGCGTCCGTTACAATCCTAGCTCTCCAGACACACACAGCGCTACGCTCGTCGTATTGAGCAATGATCCT
This sequence comes from Caprella mutica, assembly GCA_947561585.1. NCBI lineage: Eukaryota > Metazoa > Arthropoda > Malacostraca > Amphipoda > Caprellidae > Caprella > Caprella mutica. The sequence goes on from CANNZV010003664.1 coordinate 16,013, forward strand.
GACCAAGGCAGCTTCGAAATCAGCCTCTCTGGCACAGGCATCGCTCCGACCTCCAACGAGGACGATCACGGTGATGACATCTCCACAGCAACGCTCGTCGATGCCCCTACCACGATCCAGGGAATGCTTGATGAAGGCGGTGATGTCGATGTGTTCAGCTTCGAGATCGACCAGAAGGCCAAGGTCATCATGCGGACAAGGGGTGATATCGATACCTACGGTATCCTCATGAACGCTGACGGTGAGATCATCGCAGAGAATGATGACAGTGGCAGTGGCTTCAACTTCCGCCTACGCCGCCGCCTTGCGGCAGGAGTCTACTACCTTGCTGTCGAAGGCTGGGATGAAACTATCTCAGGGGACTACGACCTAAACATCCGTGTCCGTTAATCCAACTCACTAGCAACACCCTCCTCCTATGAAGTCCCTACACTTCGGGACCACTGCTAGGATCGCCACCGCCTCTTTGGCGGTGGCGGTTACCGGCTGCGTGGTCCTTACCAAATCCACTCAACCGACACTAAGCGTCGCCAATCCTACAACCATCGCTCAGCCTAACGTCGCCCCAGCCTTGGATCGAAAACCGACTAGACTCTCTCCACGCGAACGCCTCAAGCGGGTCGCCGAACTGAGCAAGGAATCGGTTGAAGACCTGAGCCACCGCTTTCAAAGCTCATCTAGTTTGCAAGAAAGAGGCATGCTCGCAGACGCCCTCGCCTTGAAAGGCTCTGGCCAAGCAGTCCTCGAACTCTTGACCCAGATCCTCAGGGAGCCTGACATGAATAACCGCAGGGCTCTAGCAGAAGCGCTCAAGAACCTCACTGACAAGGATGGGCTTGAAACGCTCCTCTCGGCCAACGCCGCCACGAATGACCCCACCGTTCTTCGTCATGTCATCGAGGCTGCCGGTCGCATGGCCACACCAGAAAGTGTCGAGTTTCTCGTCAGCCTCTACCGTGGACAAGCCGTCTTCCCCGGACAGCTCCGCGCGGTGACTCAAACGCTATCCCAGATCAGCAGCCCTGAGGCCGCACGTATGTTAGGCTCGATCGCCACATCAGCCACGGAACCCGGGCTGATCGAAGCCGCAGCACACGGTCTCGCTAAGATCAACAATCCAGCCGCGCTTCAGCGCCTCGTGGATACCATCGCCCACGTGGGCACGGAAGACGCCTCACTCCGCGCTTCCCTCCTCCAAATGCTCGTTCGGATAGACCACCCCTCCACCGACCCGTATCGCAGCCAGCTTCTGACAGAACCTCTGCCCGCAGATGTCCTCCAGGCGCTTCAAACCCAAGCACGCAGAACTTCCTAATGAAACCTCTCGCTATCACCGCCGCGTTACTCTTCCCGATTCTATCATTCGGCAAAGAAACCACTCAACTAGCTCAAGGCTTTGCCCAATGGATCGCTGAGGAATTCGAAGACGAGCCATCGAATCCAGCACTTCTCACTCAGAATGCTGATCCTGATCAGGATGGCCTATCCAACCTCATGGAATACGCCCTCGATACCGACCCGCTGTTTCCCAGCAACCGACTACCCATGAGTTCTACCGTCGACGCTACAGGAATCACCTACACGTACTCTGCCGACATCTCCAAATCCGACATTCGCTACCAAGTAGAAAGGTCCCAAGATCTGCGAACCTGGACCACCGTCAATAGTGAGACGATCAAAGCCAAGGGCTCCATTGAAGTCCGATCAGCCAAAGTAGCCATGAGCAAAGAACCCATCTTTGTAAGGCTAACAGTCCGCCCCGCCAAGCTAGACTGACTAGCGAAGCAATCGTTTCGCCGTTTCTAGATCACGCCCGAGAGCGGCCAAGTTCTCGGGCGTGCCTGCCTTACCCAGATACTCCACATGAATCGTAAACGGGACCTCCGCGCGTTTCTTAGCCAGCTTGAAAAACCTAGCATCCACTTGCCCTTCGCTTAAAGGCACATTGTGAGGTTTCCGATCCCGCCAAGAGAAGTCCTTCACATAGACCGCACCCAAACGCTCCTGAATAAGGTGCCACGAGGCCTTCCATGTCGTCCCGCCCTCCACCGTGGCATGTCGAATATCGAAACCCACCGCTATCTGCGCAGGATCAATATCTCCGAGAAGTGCATCAAGATCCCAAATAGACGCCCCGACGAAGGCCGCCCCCGCATGATTTTGATAGAGCGCCTGCATTCCTAGCTCTTTATTCAATGCAGCCAACTCGCGCACCTGTGGGCGCAAGTTGTCTAACTGCCCCCGAAGAGGCTTCGAAAAGTCGTAGCGATAGTAACCCATGCGATAACGTTTCACCCCAAACGCGGCAGCCGTGCGTAGCACTTTCTCCATCAGAAGATCATCTGCCCGATTCACATCCGAAGCCATGATCGTGATCTCCAAGCCTTCCTCGCTCAGCGTTTCGACCAGAGCGGGCAACCCCTCTTCCACCGCGACAGGCTCTACTTGCCCACCCTTCCGAATCGTCGCTTCTATCCCGGAGTAGCCAAACTCGGCAAGGGCTCTCGCCATCTCCTTCGGAGGCATCGCCTGGACAAACTTGATGAAAGCGCAGAAGCTCATGGGTGCAGGCTCCACTTCATGCGCTAGCGCTAGACCTGAAAGAGCCGTAGTTGATAGGAACTGTCGTCGGGTGAAGCTCATTTAGGTAGTGTAAGAATTACGAACGTTCTCAAATCTAGCGCTCACTTCGCCGATGACAATCCTTTCCCATGGCTGATTCATCCGTTAAGTTCTCTGAAATGGAATCCACACCAGATAAAGGCCCCCCTCCGTCCAGCGACTTCTGGTTTGTTCCCTACATCGATGAATCGAAGCCCTGGCGCTCTCGGTCACTGCTTCCACTAAAGCCAGACGACACCGCTCTCGCGGTGCGAGACAGCAGCGGCAAGGTCGCAAGCTTCGATCACAATGAGAAAGACGGCTTCGAATCAGAAGTCCGCTCCCGTGCCACAGACCTTGATGTCTCAGTCGCTGTCCCCGCCTATGAACGATGGTTTCCGGCTATTCTCCTGTTTGAGCCTCGAGAACAAGCCGATCAGAAGCCCGACCTGACCGGGCTCTGGAAAGCGCTCGCTCTATCACTTCTGCTAGGTTGGTTCTTTATCTCTCCACCTAAGCAACTCCCCTTACAAGGCGGCCAAGCCAAGATGCTGATCCTGCTCGGACTCATGATGTTTGGAATCATGCCTCTCTGTTCAGAAGTCGTCCATTGGTGGGAGGACTGGCGTGATCGCTCGCCAGATAGAAACAAGCGCCGCACGGTCGATCTCGTCTTGTTCGATCGTTGGTTAGGCACCTTCTCCAGCAGGGTGATCAAGATCGCCCTCGTTCTGCTCGCCCTAGTCTATCTACTCCAAGCCTTCGGTGGAAGTCAGCGTTTCCACCTAGGTCAGATCGGCGATACTCTCTTTGGAGGTGGCCGTGGCATTTGGAATTCTGTCCTCAAAGCAGCCTTAGTGAAACACAAAGTGGAGGCTGGTGAATGGTGGCGACTCGTCACGGCTGGTGTCATGCATGGCTCCATTCTCCACATCTATTTCAATGGCTCTGCCCTCTACTTTCTCGGTCGTGTCACCGTAGCCATGGTCGGCAGCGCTGTGTTAGGGCTCGTCTTCCTGGCCAGCATCGTCGGTGGATCCATCGCCAGCCTCTACCTTAGTGGAGGAAGACCATCCGTAGGTGCTTCAGGTGGTGTCATGGGCATCCTTGGATTCCTAACAGTCATTCTTGTCTTGCGCAAAGCGAGCATTCCCCAGCGCTACAAAGTGAATCTGCTCCAAGCCATCTTCATCATGACGATCTTTGGAGCGCTCGGTGCTGGATTTATCGACAATGCAGCGCACGGCGGCGGCTTCATCGTCGGTGTCATCCTAGGTTTCATCTTAGTGCCCAGAAACGACAGAGCCTGGGAGTACAAAGCACCTAAAGCAGTCCAAGTGCTAGGTTGGGCAAGCTGGGCAGCCCTTGCCGCAGCTTGCCTACAAGTCACACAGCTTCTGCTAGACTGGAAACTCTTTTGAAGCAAGCCGCCTCACTTCTGACCAGGGCATTCCTCGCTGGCCCACTCGAATTGAGTGGCATGCTAGAGCGACTCGCTCCTTACACCAGCCCGAGACACCACTCAGCACTTGAAAAGGTAGCCACGCGAGTGCTAACGCACTTTGGCCAGGGCACCCGTCCTCCACAGAGAAAGCTCCACGCCTTTCTCGAGAAGGATAAAGAATTCGAAAGCTGGCTCAGCCGCTTCAAGAATGCGCCTCTCAAGATCGCCCCACCACAAGATTTCCCTCCCGTCATGTGCGCCGCCTCCGGTGCTCCCAGCGAATGGCAGGTCTTCCCCTTGCCAACGGAAGGCGATATAGCGAAATGGCTAGGGCTCACCTATGGAGAACTCAAATGGTTCACAGAAAGCTACCGCCCTGCCCCTGCAGAGTCTCCCCTCCACCACTACGCCTACGAATGGCGGACCAAGAAGTCCGGCGGCAAACGTCTCTTAGAGAAACCGAAAGAAGTCCTAAAACTCTACCAGAGCAAGCTCTTGCGGGATGTGTTAGCCCCACTGCCTCCACACGACGCCGTGCATAGCTTCCGCCCAGGCCGATCCGTCGTAAGCTTTGTCCAACCTCACGTCGGCCAAGAAGTCGTCTTGCGCATGGACCTAGAAGACTTCTTTCCAAGCCTGACCGCGCCCAGAGTAGAAGCCCTATTTCGAACGGCAGGCTACCCTGACACTGCAGCGAATACTCTTACCCACCTCGTCTGCCATCCCACGCCATCATCAGTCATCGCCCAGGCTGGTCACACTCTATCTTCTGCAGCCAAGGATCGCCTCTATCAAAGCCATCTTCCGCAGGGCACTCCCACCTCTCCCGCTCTGTCAAATCTACTGCTCTATCGGCTAGACGTCCGCCTCACCGGACTAGCTAAATCTGTAGGCGCAAGCTACACCCGCTATGCTGATGACCTCGCATTCTCAGGAGGAAAGAATGTCAGTCGAATCGCTGCCGGTCTCATCCCTCAAATCAGCGCCATCGCCCACAACGAAGGACTCAGCATGAACTTCCGCAAGACACGCCTCATGCGTGCCAATCAACGCCAGTTTCTCGGCGGTCAGGTAATCAATCGCCACCCGAACATTCGCCGACGAGATTACGACATCCTCAAAGCGACGTTACACAACGCCGTCACCCACGGTCCCGATACCCAATTCCCCAAGAACGAACTCGGTAAACGCCTACTCCAGCTCCAAGGCCAAATCGCCTGGATCAACATGGTAAACCCAACAAAGGGCAAACGCCTACAGCTCCTCTACAACCAGATAGCCTGGCCAAACCAGTAGGCCAATGTCGTGGATCACTCCGTGGTCCTACGCCTTAATGCTTCTCAGCACCATCGGCCTTCTTCTCACCCTTGGCGTGCTCACCTGCACCTTCAGCATGATGCTCATGTTTCTTGTGCATGACACGTGCCTCCTCCCACTTCTGACGCTCACAAGCAGAGTAACCAAAGAGCAGTCCCAAGGCCGCCATGACAAAGAAAGAACGTTTCATCATAGAGATTCCATAGACCTCTCGTTGTGGATTGCAAGCGCCTTCCAGACAAAGAGAAACCCTCGCCCGCCGAAGCGAACGAGGGTCTCAAGAGACTCAAAAGTTTATTAAAAGAACAGTAGAGCTAAGGCTAGGCCTTCTTCTCTGCACCTTTCTTCTTGAAGGTCTTCACCTGATAGCGCTCGGCTTTCTTGCCCAAGGCTTTCACTGCTGCTTCTTTGGTGAGATCACCAGAAGTAGACACGACGGTCACCTTCTGAGTATTAGGCTTGTCGCCTGCTGTGATCTTGATTTCGGAAACACCTTCTAGCTTTTTAAACGCCGCACGGACGTCTGTTTTACAGCCACCTCAAGTGACACCAGTCATGCCGACCACATAGGTCGACGCGGCTTTCTTCTCCTCAGCAAAGCCGGAAACGAGTCCGAGTGCCAAGGTTAACAACATAATTAGCTTCTTCATATCTGTATATATAGGATGGATTGAGAGTCTCTTACCCACTAACCTACGAACGCCAGCGCCAAGAGGCAACCCTGTTTCTCAAACTCCGCCGATACCTGCATTTCCATAGGTGCTTTCCTTGCTGGCCTCACACGCTTGGCTATGCTCCAGCCATGGCGACACGTTCTCCCAAAGCCGGCTGCACCCTGGGCATCTTCGCCCTAATCGTATTCCTTCTTGTTCTAGGATGGACTGTTTATACTGGATTTACTCAGAACCGTGAAATCGATAAATTCACTCAAGATACCCGAGGAGACCTAAACGTTCAGTATCGAGACGAAGCCACGGTCTTCGACGTCCGCGCCCGAGTTCGCAGCTTCTCCGAAACTGTCCGCAATGGCAAACCCGCCACACTCGAACTCACCCCAGCTGATCTCAATGACCTCGTCGGCCACGAAGACAAGCTCTTCGATATGCGAGAAATCGTCTCCTTCAGCGAAGCTGGCGACACGCTCAAAGGTCGCCTCGTCTTCCCCATGCAGCAGCTACCCTTCTTTGGCGAAGAATTGCGCTTCCTCAATGCCGACGTCGAGTTCCGCCCAGAGCTGATCAAGAAACAGCCCATGCTCCGAATCATCGCGCTGAAGCCTGACAATGGCGCCACCATTCCCGAAGGCTTTCTCAATTCCATCTCCGACAACATGAATTTGTTAGGACCATTCAAAGATGACAAGCAGCTCAAGCCCATCTTCAAGCGTCTCAAGTCAATCGAAATTGTGGATGGCCGTGTTGTCTTGAAGACTAACTAAGTCGATAAAACTTCGCCGCATTGTCATGTAGAAGCTTCTTCTGCTCCTCTCGCGAACGCTTCCCCAGCACTTGCTTCAGCGCCTTCACCCAATCTCGATAGGGTGCCACCACCTTACACACTGGCCAATCGCCACCATAGACCACGCGGTCCGGCCCAAAGGCATCCAAACAGAAATCGATGGGTGCCGCCAGATCCTCCGCCTTCCAATCCTTAGGCGCCCTAGCAATGATCCCAGAAATCTTGCAAATCACATTCTTCTGACTCGCGAGCGCCTCGATCCCCCGTTTCCAGGCATCCACACCATGCCAAGCAGGTTCCCCTCCCTGCCGAGCCTCCGGCAACCAAGCCTTCGGATCCGCATTGCCACAGTGATCTACGATGCAAAGCGTGTCCGGACACTGAGCCGCCAGCTTCGCCCCATCGCCCAATTCCGTCGGACGCATGCAGAGATCAAAGCTCTTGCCCATTGCCCCTAGCAACTGCACATTCTTCACCACCTGATCCGAAAGACAGAAGCCCTCTGGCGTGCCAGGTACGTGGAGCACTTGCCGAACTCCCTTGATCTCAGGAATCTCCTTAAACTGATTGATGTAATCAGCAAACTTGTCAGAGCCAGGCCGCCCCGAAATCACCGCTGCCACCGTGGGATGCTCCTCACTCCGAGAAAGCGCCACCACATGCTCCGCCTCTTTCACTTGCAGATCCTCTCGCACATCCACTTCCATGTAGACCGCCTTCACCACATTCAGCCCCGCGGTCGCCTCCAAGAAATCTTTCGTGACATAGCTGCGCTTCAACACCGAAGGTTCAGCCTCCCCCTCCAACCATGGCACCGCGAACTTATCCAAGTCCCATAAATGTTGATGCGTGTCAATGATAGGAAGAAGGTCAGAATCAGCAGCCATAACAGAAGTAGCGCCGGGCAACGCCAACGCGAACCCAGCTGTGGTAGAGGTTTGAATAAAGCGACGACGATCTAAGGGCATTCCTATTTCTAAACCGTAATCCAAAGCCAAGGCCAGACAATCCTGTTCCGACTAGGCTGCTTAGAGCCGCCAGCACAGATCAGCGACGTTGAAGATGCGATTCTGCCTGAGTTTCCCAGGTAGCATCTGCTCGAAGCAATTGGATCTCTAACTGGATTGCAGTCGAGCCATCTTCAACGTCCTCTGGATACACAAGAAGTTCAATCGCTAGCAGAGGTTCATCCTTTTCAAATGTCAGTGTAGGCCACTCCGAAGATGTCGAGGACAGGAGTTGATCACCAGAGTCTGTGAAACTCCCGTTCCCCTGAACATCGATGGCGCACACGTGTTGATCTGAGGGATCAAGGTATTCGATCCTACATGGATGAGATGCGATGACGCGAATAGGCTGTGTCAATCCAACCTTCTCGCGGTGGATTATTTCATGATACACAGGCACCGCGTAGAATGGATTCAGATGCGCACGATTTGCACCAATCACAGCGACCGTTCTTGAGTCCTCGGCGGAAGAACTTTGCCAACGAACCGTCTGGACGACCTCATCAACAGTCCAGGAAAGAGCCGTCTCCAAAGGCGCATCCTCGGGTGGTTGGGAGTCTGTCAGGAGAATGATAACCTGCTCGCTTGGTGCCAACGTGAGTGGCTGAGTGGCCTCATTTACCCCATCGCGATTGTGCAAAGAGGCTGTCCAGTGCCCTAGCTCAGTGTCCCAATGAGCGGCAAGTCCACGGCCTCGCAAGCCAAGACTACCTGTCGTGTTACTCGCACTGGCATTGGTTAGTGTGAAACGTGCGCGCCCAGTCTCTCCAGGGGCGACTAACGTTGCCACGGAAAGCGGCTGCAGATCCACCATGCCCGACTCGGCGAGTGGTGCTCTGTCCGGCTTCGCTGGTGTGTCTGTAGCTTTCAGGTCTTCGAGCAAGGCATGATAATCTTTCAGTTCGTGATCCGTTAGAAGCGAAACCGCTAGAAAAGCATCGATCTTAGCTCGCGTGGCATTCGCCGCCTCATTCTGGGCCAAGCGCGTGTGAGCCTGGAGAAGATGACCATGGACGGCGATCCAGATCCACTCAGGCATATCAGCATGCTCGTCCATGTAGATGGCCAGCTTCTCCGCAAGGGCGCGAGCCCGCTCTGTTTGCCCTTGATTTAAATGCCAGTCGATGATTTCCATCATGACCAAAGGCACACGAGTATAGACACCGAATTCTTCGAAGAGTGACAGTGCTTGATTTAACATCAACAGGGCTTCATCTGCTCGAGAAGATTGGGGCAAGAAGGCAGCATAGCTGAGATAAATGCCTGGTTCGCGAATACGCAGGCCACTTTCTCGCACTTGAAGCAGGAGGCTTTTCAACTGCTCTTCCACATCGTCGAGCGAGGAGAGATGGATCTGCAGATCAGTGAGATTCTTCAAAGCGCTGATGGACATGCCCACAGACCCAGCACCACGATAAGAGGCAAGCGCCGCGCGGTAGACTTGGAGTGCCTCCTCCGTCTTACCAGCCATGACATTCAGATCTGCCATCGCCATCTTGCCTGAGGTGATGAGCGATTTCCGAGGCTCTTCTGATAGTTTGGCCAAGGCATCTTGAGCCATGGCAAGCACTCCCTCAGAGGGGCCATGCACTTTACTCAAACGGATGGCCAGAAGCATGCGCTCATATTGATGACGGGCACGACTCCGAGAGTCCGCCCTCACCCTGAGATGCTTCCGAGTCACCTCGATCGCTCGGCGATGATAACCAAAGTAGTGATGTGCACTTGATAGATTATTGTATACGGCGATCTGCAGTGACCTCTCCCTCGATCTCAGCGAGGGAATGGATTCAATGTGGGCACGGAGTCTCTCCAAGAGAGCCATCGATTCCTGCAGATTGCCTTTCATTTCAAGATAGGCAGCCGAATCGAGCACGGCATGCCACTGATTCACCCACCAAAGCCGATTAAGCGTCATTCCTGCTTGCAGATCAAAAGCCGAGACCTCCGCGCGCCCGGTGGTTTCCCTGAGAAGCTCCTCCAAGGTGGCGACCTCTTTCAAATGATATTGGTAGGCATTCGTAAACTCTCCCAGCTCTCGACAATTCGTCTGAATGTTACGACGCAACGTCAATTGATCGCCCATTCCTTGGGGATCTGTTCTCGCGATCGTTTGAGTTTTCGCAGCAAGCTGAAGAAGATCCAACGCTTCCTGATAGCGTAAAGTTGAACCCTTCTTGTCTTGTAGATTCTGCGAATGATAGATAGCGATCAACCAGACAGCTCGACTCGCGACCAAAGGTTCATTTACTTGGCGAGCCTCCTCAACGATCTTCTCAAGATCCCCTATCACTGCTTCCCGTTGGCCTTCGTTCCAGATCTTTCTAGCCTCAACAAAGCGAGAATCCAAGCTCTCCGCAGACGCAGACGAACACATTACGATAAAGACTACAAAGAGACGATACATGATTCCATTAGTTGTTCAAATTCGGCGTCCACTCATGAAGGATACCGTCACTCGTGATGAAGCGCACGTGATTGCTTTTAGTCATCCAAGCTCCAGAGATCTTCTGGTGAGGAGCCACTTTAACCCTATCCATGACCTTCCCATCAACGTTATTCTGGAGAACGATCTGTTGCCCCATGGCCATGAGGTTGAGCCCAGCGGGATCGTCACCTTTCCAGAATAATCGCCAATCTTTAGGGATATCCCCATTGTTAAGCTTCTGAAAGAGTTTATCCGCAGCCATCTTAGAAAGCGGCTTACCGGTAGCAAGCGAGACGACGTTAGGTCGCTCTGTTTCCTGCCCCAGAAAGAGATGCCCACTGTCCTTGGAAAAGCGCATGCTCTGCACGGAGACAGCTTCGGATCCCACATGAATATTCTGCCAGTCTTTCGCTTGGTGAATGACGAGTTGCCGACTCAAATTGGTAAAGGCGATCAACGCCCCATCATCCGAAATGGCAAAGTTTCGACTCCGCCCAATCTCGCCCAATAAATAAGCCCCACGCGGACCATTCCAATCCCAACGGTAAAGCTCCTTGCCAATCTTGGCATAAACACTTTCCCCTGTAAATTTGATAACATCAGCTGGTAATCTCGAGGCCTCTGCGACTCTAGACTGAGCGACTTCGCGCCCTTCAGTGTCTATCACACGAAGCGTGCGGTCTTCCAGGCCCACCGCCACATGGAGCTTCGATGGAGCAAGCACCATGGCCTGAACTTTGCCTGGCAGAACCGCCAAACGCTTAGCAACCGTGGTTGCCTTCTCCTCGGTCACCCACAGATGGCAGGAACCGACCTCAATCTCCACGGGGTCCGTTAGTTGACTGGTATTGGAAAAGTGAATGAAAGGTTCAACGAACGTTGCTTGTGGAAGAAGATAAGGCCGCGAGAGGCTTATCTGAGCAAGTTGCCAATCAGTTAGTATATCATTTCCTTGGACACGCACATCGGTGAGAAATCTCCGATCACGGTCATAGACACGGAGGCCTACCTGAATCTGCGCGCCATTTGCTCCGACTACCGCCTGTAGGAGCAAGCTGCTATCTGGCGATATCTCCACCAGCTGACCAATGAGATCTCCCTCAGAAGCCGATACCATCAGTCGACCTTCTTGTGGGAGAATAGGTGCAAGGGAGCGGTCTGCATCGGTCTCGTACTTTTGATAGCGAGTCCTCTCACCCCCAAGCTGCCATTCCTCTACACTCACCGCGTCACCTGTGGATGCTAGACTTTCAGCTCCAAGGCTCCTCCAAAGCGTCCCACTATCATCCTGCCCATGAGCAAGCACCGTGATCGATCGCATTTCCTTGGGCAACACCACACGATGCTCTCCCATACTAGCAACAGCATCCAATTCTTGGAGAACAGTCATCCCCGCCCGTGACGACGTTCCAGCGAGAATCTCCAATCCCATCCGCGATTCGTTAGACTGATGAAAGAGGCTGAACTGACGACTGTCCATGCCCCGGTGCTGGTAACTCTGCTTAACCATGGGAGCGAGGCCGAGAGACCAATGGGCCCACGTCGTGCCATCCTCGCCTGGCACGATCCAAACGAAGGGCGTAGCCGCGGCGACATCGCCCTGCTGGACCGCCGACCTGAGTTTCGCTGCATTGAATTCCTGATCCCACTGATCAATACTGGTAAAACCAGACCGAACTAGATCTTCATAGCGCTGGAGCAACAGCGGATTCCCAATCTCAGAAAGAATGCCAAGCGCTAACCTCAATCTTTCGTTAGAGAGGTAGGACTGAGAAAAGCCGATGTCTATTTCAGCCTTCAATCCATTAAAAAAAGTGGTGCTGGCTTTCTCTAGCAGAACGGCATGGGAATGCTGAAGTGCACCTTTCATCACTTGCAGGCAGACCGTCTCACGGTAACTAGACTGCCCACCCGCAGTGATGCCATCATTCCAAGCTGTAGTCACTGCCTCAAAAAACTCTAGCGCCGAAGCGTCAGCGTCATTGACCAGTAGTTGCCGAATAAATGAGGACGCCTTCGTGAAGAACTGCCCATCTTTGGGAGCGGTCTTCAAAACACTGATCGCTTCATTTACAATGGCCTCGTCATCTTCCTCACCCAACGCTAAAAGCATCTCAAAGATCTCGAGCTGAACGTTTACTGACATCTCTGGTAAGATGGCCGCTCTAGCTTTGGTGGCGATTTCCAATGCCGCCTCTCTCAGACCAGTTTGATATCGCAAACGTCGCGCCATCTCAAGATACCAAGAGGGATGTGAAGGAGCCCATTGCTCTAGATGTCGCCCCAATACCCCCTCAAGATCTTTACCCCCCAACCTCACCGCCGCGAAGATATGTAGGTCTGCCAGGAAACTATCATTCCCACGTTGTTCTAGCAACCCCCGGGAAATCTGAACCACCTCTGACAGCAATCCAAGTTGCTCCGCTTGATCCAAGAGTCTGATCGCATGACAAGAGGAGCCTTGCCCCCAACGCCACCAGAGGGCACGAGCATCACCGGGTTTGACGTCCCTTCTAAATCCTTCATTGCGATAAGGAGTGGGTTCTGTCAGGGGCTCAATGAGAAGGACGGCGGCATCCTTTCGTCGGTCAGCCTTCATCAATAAGGACAACAGGTTACTACGAATAACCTTCCCGGGATCACCTCGCTCAGAGGCCATGGCCGTCACACTGTCTTGGTAGGTCCGCCTTCCTGACAAGGGCTTAGGTCCCGCCGCTTTGAGAAAGTACCGCCAAACCTGGATAGCCTTTTCATCTTGACCCTCTGTCACCAGCATATTCCCGAGCTGCTGGTAGAGACTAGCAAGTGCGCTCGTCCGTTTGGTGTCAGAGGAAATGAGTGGAACTTGGGTCGCAATGTCTGCGTGGCTCTTAATGTTCTTCCGATTCAGCGCTCGAAGAGTCAGGTCTGGCATTGCCACGAAAGCCTCCTTCGGAAAACGAGACACCATCTCGAGCTGAATCTTCTCGCTCTCGTCTTTCGGAACCGTTCCCAATAGACCTTGGAGATCTGCGAAGCCTAACTGATCGGGATGATCCTCATAGATCGCCTTGCGATAAGGCGCACTGAGTTGAGCTCCATTCGGGTAATCAACCAACGCTCGAAGAATCCTCTGATTCACTTCCAACGTTTGTTTCATCGCTGGATGCTCGCCGGTTGAAACCGCACTCTGGCTTTGGGCCACGCCCGCCAAGGCACTTTGAATCGCAGGGGTCATGCTGCTATCTTCTAACTTGAGAAGTTCCTTCTCTTTCTTTAGCGCATTCGCCAGATCTCCCATGTCTAGCATCAGGCGAAACTCCTCCAACGCCTTTGATCGCGGAGGCCCCTCCTCGCTTGGCTTATTCACGGGAGGAATGAATGGCGTCCGAATGCGTCTCTCTGAGGCGTTCGCTTCACTCTTCCATCGCTGACCTTCTGTCTTGAGGGAGTCCACAGCGAACATGGCAGCACCCAGATCACGCTTCTTGGATCGAATAAGGTGTGGTTCAAGAATTGGGAGAAGTCGGCGGACAGCCTCCGGATCATCTTTAGAAAGAACCAATCGAAATTGCAGGACTTTCTCAGCAATGGCCATGGCCCCCCTCGTATCACGAGGAATCTTCAAAAGAGCTAACAAAGCATCATAACGCCCTCCAATCGCCAGAGCGGCAATACGTGCCAAACGGATGTCCTGTGCCAAGATGGGAAAACGTCCATTCAAAGCATCGAGCCGTTTCAGAATCGCATCCGTGTCTGAAGAATCCCCCACCACAAAGAGAAGATGCAGGTGTCCTTGCAATCTCCTCACATTTGTGAGGAGATTCGAGCTCTCAGTCAATCGAGTGAGCACGCCGTCAGAGTCATCAAGTTCATCTCGAACGTTGTTGAGACCAAGACGACTCCAGGAGGTCCCATTACGGTTAGACCGACGATCATCTAAAATATTCTGAAGTAACCTCTCAAGCTCCCACGCATCCCATTGACGCTCCATGGCTGGAACGGACGCCTCTCTACTGGAGGTAAGAAGCTCCAGCCACCTCGCTTCTCTGACTGACAGAGCCTTTCGCGCCTTGAGCTGCTCTGCCACTTTCGCATCGAGTGTCGATGATCCTCTTTTGAGGTCACTAGCAAACGACGCGAACGCATGTATTTCCTCAGCACCCTGGGCCATAGCCCACTGCTCCATTTCTTCGAACAGGCGATCCGCATCCTCAGCATAGCCGATTTTAACCAGCGCTTCGATCACAGTCCGAGTGGCGACGTAGCGATCATTCGGACTGATCGCTACCACAGCTTCCAACAAACGTAAAAGCACATCACTCAGCGCATCCTGCTGATCTTTCGGCGAACGCACCGTTGATAAAAGCCGACACGTATGACTAAAGAGCATGCCACAAAGTCGCCCCTTATAGAGCGTAGGCTCTTGGGAATTCGCCACGAGATGAGCGCGAAAATGCTTATCCTCATCCAGATAAACATAGCCCTTCAAGCGTTCAGCGATCGTCGCTTCCGTCTTCTTCAAATGTGATTCGAAATACGTCAGGGTCTCAGCTGGCGATTGCAACTGCTTCAAACGCATCAGAGCGACCCAACGCAGAGAGGAAGCATCAATCATGCTACCCATGCGACTGCCTGGGCGGCGGACAGATTCTCTGATTGATTCATGGTCGTAGTCACGCAGCCGACGACTTCTGAGGCTCGTTCCAGTCGCATAACGCTTTGGAGCACGATTCCACTTCATGACAGGAAGACGCGGCGCGCCCGCCTGTCTCTTCGCCCATTGGCGATATGAATGAGGCCTGCGATCGATCTGGTCAAAGGCACGTTGATAATCCTGACAAAGACGCTCACGCAATGAAGCCAGCTTCGGATCATGACGACCAGCGCGGAGTAAACCGTTAGCCATCATTTCTATTTCCAACGCAGCAACCAAGGCTTCCATATCCTCAGGATGCGCTTTCAAGTGATCTTGAAGGATAGAGAGAATCCTAGGATCCTTTCTGGCATTGGAGATACTATCCAACGGCTCGGCTGTGATCATTTCAGGATGAGCAATC
This sequence comes from Caprella mutica, assembly GCA_947561585.1. Taxonomy (NCBI): domain Eukaryota; kingdom Metazoa; phylum Arthropoda; class Malacostraca; order Amphipoda; family Caprellidae; genus Caprella; species Caprella mutica. The sequence continues at coordinate 31,307 of CANNZV010003664.1, forward strand.
AGGTAGTCGTCAGCGAAAGCGCGCTGACGATCCATCAAGTCACGTGGAATCGCCGTCACCACCGCGCTGCTATAGCCATGAAATTGAAAAGCGCGACTAACATCACGCCTCGAAGCACCCTCATCACGCCAAGCAAGTTTGAGCGCCAGCATGCTCTCTTCCACATCTTCACCCACATCGGAAGCTAACCGCTTCTCGAAGCGAATAACTTCGAGACGTTCGCGATCTTCATCATTCAGTTCGGCAAGTCGCGAGCGCGCCTTCCCAAAGTGCGCACTGATTCGATCAATCTCCGCTAGACACAAATGATCTTCCCAAGACTCGGCAGGCAAATCGGAGACGAAATCATCCAACTGACCAAGATAATTCAGCCAACTACAAAGCGTGGGTAGCATCTCGAGCCTATCCGCAATCTGCGGACGCTCTTCCCACGCCTGCCTCCAGAGTAAACGACAAGCCTCAGCCTCACCTTGCTGGAAATGATAGTCCGCGATGAAAGTAGTCAGAGAAACAAAGTGCTTTGCGTTGGCAGCCAGCCCGCGTGCGCTCCTCAGACACGTCAGTGCCGTCTCAAGCTCACCCCGCTCAGCATGCCATCGAGCCAAGGCGTAATAAGCGTAAACAGTGTCACCAGCGAGATTGAAATACCTCTTCGCGTCCTCAGCCCTCCCCCGCTCCCCCGCCAAACCACCAAGAAGAATCTGATAGCTTGGGGCGCGATCACCCCCTGCTGCGACTAATGTTTCCCAACGCTCACTTACTCGTTCCCATTGATCTTCACGAGCTACATAGGCCATGTAGGACAAGAAATCACTGGATCCCACCACAGGATGCGCAACGAGACGCTCTTCGATATCTTGATAGAGCGGAGAGATCTCCTCTCCTAACACAAAGATCTCCGTCAGGAGAAAGACAGAAATAACCAGCCGTATGATGTAATATGGATTCATGGTTGAGATATTGGTTTAGGAGTCCATCGATAAATCACGCCGCTAGCCGTCACAAAAGGCACCGTTTCACTGCCAGGTTGCCACCATGCTCGTGAAACCTTCATCGATTTGGGAATATGCAGGAGATCAACAACCTTCTCATTATAAAGACGTATCCCACCCCCATCTATCGTTACCCTAGGAAGACTCCCCGACGGCAGCCAGAATGACCGCCAGCTCTTGGGCAGCTCTCCACCAAGTATTTCTTTGAGATGCTCCGTAGCATCTTCTGGAGAAATGACCTCCCCTGATGAGATCTTGAAGACATTAGGCTGTTGGCCGTATTCATCCAGATAGAGGAATTGCTTATCCTTGGAAAAGCGTGCTTCGCCGCGAAAGCGCAAGGATTTACCTGCATTCAACTCTTTCCATTCAGGCAGACTACGCACCGAAAGGTTGCCTTTAGAATCTGAGAAAGCCACGCGCGTGCCGTCGTCCGAGAAGACTAGTTTGCGAACATTAGACTTTCCTAACGAGATCGGCTCCTGAGACATCGCCCACGGCCAGCGATAGAGCTCTTGATCAAGTTTAAAAAAGAGGTCGGCATCGGCCATACTGCCACCGAAAGACAGCAGATACACCCTCGGATTCCTAGAGCCAGTCTTCCCGTAATGACGGGCGAGTTCTTTGCCGTCAGTATCCACAATCTGCAGCGAACGATCTGCCAGAGACAACCCTAACCGATTCCTAGGTCCATTCGCAATAGCCGAAAGCACCCGCGCTGGAGATACAGCAAGACGCTTTGCCGCTATCGGCGTCACCTCTTCGCTTTCACTCCAAACCGTAAACCCAGCGATCTCGATACTCGATGGAACCTGGTAAGGATCAGCTGAACCTATGGAGAAATAAGGCTCACAATAAGTGCTTTGAGGAGGGATGATCGAACCAGCGACACGTATCTGGTGAACATTCCATTCAGTAAAGTAGTCCTCTTGAGAGGTCGAGATAAGTTGTTTTGACAGAAAGCGATTCTCACTATCAAAGAAGTTCAAACCAAGATAGCCACTGCCCCCGGGAACACGAAACACCGTTTGAACCAGATAAGTCTTATCGGCCTCAATCGGCCATGACTCTCCCACCCACTGAGAACGCCTAGAAGGCAATCGAAATGGATAACGACGTCCCAAGCCCGCAGAAAGTGCAACACTTCGCATCTCAATACCTTGAGGTCGCTTCGCCTTGTATTCTGTATAAACGGGGCGATCCTTTCCACCATCGAACCAGCGCTCGATGGATTGAGCCTGCCCAGTAGAAGCAAGACTGTCTGGACCAAAGCTCCGCCAATCAATCTCTCCACCCTGAACCGCTGCTGTCATGGCTCTAATAAAACGTACCGGCCGCTTATCGGCCAAGGTGACACCTTGCGCCCCATGCGTCTTTGTCTCACTGATCTTGACGACGGAACGCATGCCAATCGAAGCACTTGCCCCTACGGAAATGTCCAAGCTCATAGAGGCTTCCTCTTGAACCTGATAGAGACCAAATTGCCGCACCTCAACTCCTCGCGAACTCATTTGCTGACGATCATCAGCTCGTCTCGGCCCCATCCCCCACTGCATTTGTGCCCCAGATTCAGTAGGCTCGAGCCAAGCTACCAATTGAGCCTCAGATAGATCGCCATTTCGAAAAGACTCATAACGACGAGAGGCTTCAGCGACCAAAGTCATATTCTGATCTGCTGATCCATTCACGAGGCGACGATATCCTTCCAAGACCGTCGACGCTCTACACTTTATCAGAGCAGCAAAAGCTCTCTCTGCCCGATAGGCCGAAATGCGAGTATCGGGCCGCAGTGAGAATTCATTCTCAACACTCTCAAGAAGAACCTCACCCGCAGTATTTATAGTCGCCACATCCATATTCCTATAGGCGGCCGCCATGATACTCAGACAGAAAGCTTCGCGCTTCTCAGCACTTAACTTACGCCCCTCCTCACCCAACCAACGCTTTCGAACTTCCGACATCATAGCCAAAGCCTCAACTGATTTGTTAGCTTCCTGGACAGCGACGATATAGGAAGCCAACACATCCATGCTGTCGGTTCTCAGCGGGGCCGACCTCATGGCCAAAGAACCACCCGCCACCATGTCATCGACGTCTTCCGGAGCCAGTCTACCCTCACCATAAGTCAGTAGCAGCCTCCAAACCTCTAGCTTCGCGATCACTGAGGTCTTCGCCGTGATTAACTTGCTAGCTTCACGCCCAACCTCAAAGGCCTCAGCATGATGACCACGAGCTTCCAGCTCTCTTCCCATCACCACATACCATGCCAATTCAGATGGTTTCCATTTCGCTAAATGTTGGGACACAAGATCCACCAAGTCGCTATTCTTCGCTCGGATAGCAGCATAAATTCGCAAGTCGGCAAGATAAGCATCCTCGGACTGAGCCTCTAAAGCTTGTTCAGCGACTTCATAGCCAACCTCTAAAAGATCAAATCCCTGCAACTGATTGAACAGTAGGCGCGCCTTACAACGGAATTCATAATCCCATTTCCACCAAGTAGCACGAGCATCTCCCGGTGGGTCCAATTGACCAAACTCCTTCACTGCACGCCTCGGTAGTATCAACGGCTCTAAGATCAATGCCGCGGCCTCGGCCTCACGACCAAGCTTAAGAAACAACTGCATCAACCCCTCACGAACCTCGCCCGCCTCACTTTCGCTCCGCGTATGCAGTCCGCTCCCTTGAACATCACCCATCCCGCCCCAATCCGAATAAGACGCTCGGACCGGTCCCACAGCATCCAGGAAATACCTCCAAAGAACAATCGCCTCCTCCGGACGCCTCTTCACCACAAGGGCAACCCCCAGCTTATGGTAAAACTCGCCGAGCAATCGTGTCACGTTTGACTCTGAAGATACCAATGGTGTCTTCAATGCTATCTCTGCGTACTTTGTGAGAGTCTCATCGCTAAAGGTTTTGATAAAATATTCGGGTCGTAAAATCAGCGTTTGTTCAGGAAAGCGCTCAATCAGAGTTTGAATCACTTTCGGGCGAAACTCAGCGCGCTTGTCCGTGGGCAGGACTCCTGTCAGCCTCATGAGTTCATCAAATTTCATCTGATCTGGATGACCTTTATAAAGCGCCCACAGAAACGGAACCTCCGCATCACCCGCGACGTCCTGAGAGTCTAGAGCGCCTAGAATTCGCCGATTGAGAGCCAATGTCTGAGCCAGGGCCGGGTGATCATCGACTTGATTGACCGTTGAATTCTGACGTTGCCCCAAAGCGCCCCATGCCTTGTTGAGACTCACAGGCTCCACACCTGCCACCAGGAGTTCATCCGTGAGTGTCAATGCCTTGTTCAGCTCGTCCGTGTCCAACAACACGCGGAGTTCTGCTAAGCGTTTCTCAGAACCAACTCTTTGCTCATTTGCAGGAGGAACGAAAGGGTCTCTAACTACTTGGTAAGACTGAGCAGCCTCATGGAGCCATTGGGCCCCAAAACCCTTCAGGCCATCTATTTCCAAGAGAACGCCTGCCAATTCCTGCTTTTCGAAACTAGAGATACGCGGGCTGATCTCCGCAATTATCTGTTTGGCAGCATCGACATTCTCTTGCCTCAAGTGAATCCGAAACTCCAAGAGAAGCTCATTCGCCGCAATAGCTCCCCTATCGCTCTGAGCCTCATTAAACAACGCTAGCACGCTTTCCAATCTGCCCTCTGACAAAAGCCTAGCTGTACGTGCAATACGAATATCCTGCCCCATGAATGCATACTCAGCATCAAGCCCATCGAGCCGACTAAGGTCGGCCTGAAGATCATGTTCATCTACAAGAAACAAGAGGTGCAAATGCGCCCGCAATTTCTGCAAATCAGTAAGATCGTTGCGAGCGTCAATAAACAAAGCCAGTTCTCCGCTAGAATTATTAAAGCGACGACTCCGTGGAACGACATTTAAAAGGCGACTCCAATGAGCAGACCTAAAGGGAGACGCGCGCGCGAAATCTCGCGGTTGCTTCCGCTCAAACTCACGCAGAACACCTTCCAGTCGCTCTACGTAAGACGCGCTATCAATCTGCGCTGGCGTATTATAGACTCGTTTGCTTTGAGCCGCGAGCCAGGCTGCTTCCTGAATAGACAAAGCATCCAGAGCGGCCGCTCGAGCGTCCAGCTCCTCTGTCAGTTCAGAACTGAGCAAGCCCAACAAAGACGCCGCCTCAGCGAAGGCATGAAGTTCCTCAGCACCTTGTGAGAGCGCCCACGCTTTCATTTCCCCAAAGAGCGCTTGAGCTTCCGGCTGGCTACCGCTTTCCGCAAGCGCCTTGATTCGAAGCCTTGTCGCCACCACCCGATCTTCAGGATTAAGGCTAATCCACCTTTCTGACACTGCTCGAATCGCCTTGTAAACCAGGTTCCGTTTCTCTATCGACAACGAAGTGCTTTCTAATATCAGACAAGCGTGAGAATAAAGATCCGCCATTGAAATACCATCGATGACAATCGGATCTTGAAAACTCTCACCGAACAATTCGAGAAACTTACCGTTCTCTTCCAAATATTGATAGCCAAGTAATCGCTCAATGACAGGGCTCCCATCACTGGACACTCGCTCTTCGAACACACTTAAAGCCTCCGCAGCAGACGTAAACTGCTTGTAGCGAAGCAATCCTAACCAACGCAAATTCGATTGATCAATCAGGCTCGTCGGCCTCGATGGGAATCGTCCAGTCCACCGTTTGATCGACGAGCGCGTTCTGCTTTGTGATAGATGAATGCCAATGCCGTATGTATTGTAATGCTTCTCAGCATGACGTTCATCCCAGATACCTTGCCGTATCGCAGGTGGGACCGCGCGAGCAATGGATATCTGCGTATGGGCTCGAAAGGTGCGGTCAGTTTCTTCAAAAAGTCGACGATACCCCTTAGCCAGACGACCTCGGATCTCATCAGCTTTAAGATCTGTTCTCTGAATTCTCCGAAAGATGCCATGCTCTTTCCCCTCCATCTCTAAGGACACAAAGAGAGCCGTCAGGTCCATAGGATTGGCTTCTGCATGCGCCATAAAACCGGCGCGAATTTCAGGATTCCAATCGCCGACTTCTAGGGCCAGCAACGGTCGCTCCGCAATCGCTTCCGAGTGAGCCTTGAGGTAGTCGCTGACAAAAGCTTGCCGACGCTCAAGAGCTTCTGAAGGAATAGCTTCCTCCACCGCCGAATAGCTCAAGTTACGAATGCTCAAAAGACGTCGCAAGCCATCTTTCGATTCTATCAAGCCCTCATCTTCCCAGGCTAGCTGCAATGCTAGATCAGCTTCTTCCATAGACTCGCCAAGGTCCTTAGCCAGGCGATACTTAAAGCGAAGCACCTCGACACGACCTTGATCATCGTCGCTGAGCGTATCAATGATAGTCCTGGCCCTCCCATAATGGACACTCAAACGCTCCACTTCAGCCCGGTAAAGCTGATCAGACCACGACTCCGCAGGCAACTCAGCGACAAACTGATCCAACTCGCCCAAATACCCAAGCCAGTTAGCGAGCGTTGGCAGCAACGCCAGGCGAGCTTCGACCGTTTCGCTAGACTCCCAGGTATCTTTCCACAGCTGGACACAGGCTGTGATGTTTCGCTCATTGAAATGATACGTCGCCATCATCTCGGTCAACGGAACGAATTGTGATGACGTCAACGCTAGGGCACGAGCCTTATTCAAATGAATCATGGCTCGTGTCGCATCTCCATGATTCGCCTCCCAGCGAGCTAGGGCATAGTGGCTGTAGACAGACTCCCCGCCTTTCTCGAAACAGCGCTTAGATTCGGCGACGAGATCATTCTCCCAATCCAACGCCCCCAACAAGAGCTGATAAGTCTGCGAGAGATCTCCCCCACCCTCAGCGCGCTCCTCCCAGTTTTCGCGTAACAGCTCGAGCTGGTCTCGCCCTTTCGCAAACAGCCTAAGATCATAAAAATCAGCCGAGCCTACCAGAGGATGCTCAACCAAACGTTTCTCGCAATCTAAAAAGAAAGGAGGAAGATCAAGCTCTGCCGCCACTAACGGAGGTGAAAGAAGAACTATGGTAATAAGCAGCCGTTCTAAAAAAGGAGTAAACACATTCATAACCTGATGGGGTCTACCCTACTCACCAGTCGTGAAGATGCCAGAGTTACTCCTTCCCGGCCCAAACCTTATAGGTGGTACTCCCCAATAACTCAGCCCAACAGCACAAGCTTTGACCTACGCCCATTCTCGACACTACAGGATTGCTTATCGCGGCAGCTGTCCCCACGATACGGAGAGCTTTCCCCGAGATGACCGAGCCCACACCCAACCCCAAACACCGCCCAGCTTCGTCTTCCTCTCCCGGGCAGCGCAAGCCCGGCAACAAGACCAGACTAGTGGCACCTACAAAAGCAGAAACGCGACTACTGCCTGCTTTCCCCAAGCTGACTTCAGACCACATCCTTATCCCCGAAACCATGGCCGAATGCAAAGCAGCCGCCGACGAAATAATCACGGCAGAGATTGCTGGATTCGATACCGAAGCCAAGCCGACCTTCAAAGCGGGAGAGAAAAGTGGCGGCCCTCATGTCGTTCAGTTTGCCCTCACTGACAAAGCCTACGTCTTCCAACTACACCGAAGCGACTGCGAGAAAGTGGCTGGCGAACTCATCTCCTCTCAGCGCGTATTGAAGGTAGGCTTCGGACTTAAAAATGATCGAGTCCAAATCCGAAACCGACTGGGAATCCAACTCAACCATGTTCTCGATCTCGATCAGTGTTTTCGTAAACTTGGCTACCGTGGGCAGATCGGCGTACGCGCCGCCATCGGAGCTCTGCTCAATCTAAACTTTCCGAAATCCAAATCTATCACCACCAGTAATTGGGCTGTGAACAAACTCACCCAAAGGCAGCTCACCTACGCTGCCAACGACGCCTTTGCCGCCCTGAAAATCATGGAAGCCCTCCAAAGAGAGGGACACCTTGAGTAATCACAGGTCGCGGCATAACAAAGAGCCATTTCTTCAATGCTCCACAATTTAAAACCAGGTCGCAGAATGAAATGGAAACCACGTGCCGGTCCACGAGCATGAGCACCTCCATCTGGTTTGTATATATCATCCGCTGCGGCGACGGAACACTCTACACCGGCATCACCACCGATGTTGAACGACGTTTCGCTGAACACAGCTCCAAAGGGCCTAAGGGCGCTAAATACACTCGCAACAAACTCCCGCTAACAATCGTCTACAAGCAAGAAATAGGCAATCGCTCAGAGGCCAGCAAAGAGGAACTACGAATCAAGTCTCTGACTCGTCTTCAGAAACTCGCATTGATCGGCTAGAGATGCTCAGCAAGATAAACCCTGCTGTAGCCGCCATCGGCATGAACTCGGTGCAATCTTTGGTTGCGAACTTCAATCGGCTCCGCTATCTAAAAATCACGGCTGAAGGTGAGTAGCTCAATTGGTAGAGCATCGGTTTCCAAAACCGAGGGTTGCAGGTTCGAGTCCTGTCTCACCTGCCAGCTGCCCCTCTCCGATAATAGCAGGATCTTCGCGGCAAAAGCAGCACCTCATTAGGCCAGGAAATCATCTCGCACTACTTAGAGTGCGTTTCCCACCAGGAGATCACGGCATGATCCGATTGGACTTGGATCTTGATAGCTGGTTCTGCCGACTCTGTTGTAACCGTTGCACCTCTGTCTGTTGGCTCGAGGAGGCTGACGGCGGCGGCGAGACAGGCAAGGCCTCCTAACCAAACACACGTTTCGGTGATGTGGATGACGGATTGCATACTACATGGACGATGGCCGAAGCTGCGCTATTCATAGAGAGATGGCTCGAAGTCTGCTTTGCCGAAATAGAACTCGACAGCGGCGTGCACGTCATGTGGCTTCTTACCAAGCATACTATGAAAGATCCGAAGACGACGATTGGATTGGGACAGTCCTACGACCCTGAAAGTCCTGAGACTCAGACCATTAAAGACTACGTAAACCTGAAGCTCGCCGCGCGTGGGTTCAGCATCGTGGGAGATGAAGATGACTTCCCCTTCCTGGAAATGGGCAGATCTCTACTGGCAAACTTTCAGGAGCGGATGCGTCTGCTCTCTGATCGACTGACTCCAGTGGATCAGAGAATTCATGAGTTTCTCAAAGATTATCTAAGTGGCGTGCCTGAAGACGTCATTTCTTTGGATGCTCCCCTCGTTCCGGGCAACGCCCTGATTCTAGAGAAACATGGGATCGCTCGGCTACTCAGCTTACCTGCAAATGAAGACAAGTTTGAGTCTGACATTGTCTCTTCATTCCGAGTTGCTCAGGGCGTCATTCACAATCCAGCAAAGGACCGACGCACCACCAAGGGCGTCTTTCACGTGACTGAAGGCGGCCTTCCTGTGCCCGCTGAGAAGAAGGCCGTTCCGAAGGTAACCTTCGCGCACCTCCTGAAGGCTGCTCTAAATCCTCCGAATGACCTGCTGACGGTCCCCTACACATCGAATCAGGACGAGAAGGCTCAGTCTTTCTTAGGCCTGCTATTGCGCCCAGTAGTGACCCCTGAGGTCCCCGGAATTGCACCCTCTCGGAGCATGGAAGTGCGTTTCTTTGCCCCAGGAAATCTCGTGAGTAATCTCGACTTCGTGGAGACAATCTTCGGGAATGCTGGGGATCCATTCCTACCCGAGAACAATGCCGCTCTCGATTCCGAACAATGGACGGGTCACACCGGATGCGCTATTCTTGCGCCGCATCTGGTCACCTTGAAGAAGAAGGATGTAGGGTTGCCGCACATCGATGATGCGTCTGAGCGTCAGAAGCGCGACGGCATGTGCTGGGAATCTGAGGACGAGCTCTATAATGACGGTGGCGCATTCAAGATCACGTGTCGCGACAAGCGCGGAGTGATCGTGACGATCATCGCAGACAACTACTTTGGTTACTGTAAGAAGGAAGTGAAGACCCAGATCAGCTATGCAGCAAATCTGTTAGGCAATGCAGAAGAAGAGCATGCTGGTGGCGCTATCGCCTTTCCTTGTTTCGACCATGGCGAGTACTTCGCCCTCAATCGACGCAAAGCAGCGGTCGATCATTCCTTCAAAGAGGTGCAAGAGATCCTCGGCGAGGCCATTGAGATGCAGCCCGAAGGCTACGCTGTGGATAAGCGCTATCCTACGATCATCTATGTTCCCGAGAATACGGAGATCGATCTTCACCGACAGAAAGTGACGTGGGACGGAGGCCAGCTAGCACTGCGCCCAAACCACGCTTATGTCTATCCGTCAGGCTACAAGGTCTCGATGATTCAACCAATCGAAGGCACTCGCTGGCGTATCGTGGGGACTCAGGCAGAAGGCACCTTCTGTCATAAGCCCTGCACCGTTTCTGGTGGTGGCAAGTCTGAGATCTCCAAATCGCTCGCTGATGCGATGACGTCAGGGCCTGTCATTGTCCCTAATTTCCATGAAGTCATGGCTCAGGTGAAGACGGTCTTGACCAAGAACTTCTGGGATCGCTATCCGAGCCCTAGAAAGACCGCCGAGCAAAGCCGCCCCATTCTCGACCCGAAACGTTCGTTAGGCTCCGTACTCCGATTACTCACACCAAACGAGGAATACACAGACGAGCATAACAATTACGTCAACACCCTACCGAAAGGTGTCGGCGACATGGTCCTGATCATCAAACGCTTCTATAAGCCAGATTGGGGCGAGTGGGATGAGTGGAATCAGCGCTTCAGTGTCGACGTAATCGATGGCGCTCCTGGCTATGAGCTGAAGTATTTCAATCAATTGCTAGTCACGCGCTACCTCCGTGTGGGGTTCGATCCAGAAGGAGGTGCTTGGCGAACCTTCAGTCTGCGCAAAGACTTCCTGCCAGCCGTCAAGCTACAGCGAGAAGATGACATCACCGCTAGCACTGTTCTACCAGTGTCCCAAGAGAACGGTCTGCACCCCGACCTCCCAGAAGGCTCTTACAAATTCATTGCCAACTGTGAGTTCCGATTCTTCCAAAGACCTGACGATGCCATTCACCGCGGCTATGACAAGGGCACGGAAATCGACTTCTCGTCCTCGGGCAATTTCTTCTCGAACTACGAGCCCCTCACACGCCCCCAAGCGAAAGAGATGGTCTCAGATACTATTCGCTTTGGGCATTTCACTCAGCCTCTGAAAGATCGGCTTCGTGCTTTTGTGAATGCGGACTCTCCAGACTACGTAGCAAGTTCTGACCAGCCTCGCATCGTCGAAGGCAAGCCGTCGAAGAACCCGCGCTACCTGCAAGATCGCCAAGATCTCCATGATGATCAGGGCGAGTATCTGGCCGAAATCGGCATGCGTCTTTACCGCCGCATCCCTGCCAGCAAACCCGTGCTGACTCCGGTCAATGCGGTGCTACCAGGACGGAGAAACAATCCGCCCGATGCTAAGCAAGGCATCCGTGCCTTGGCTGTCTACAATCCTATTCATTACCAAGAGCTGCCTGAGCTCTTCATGGATTTCACGGCAAGTCTCACTGGCAAATCGCCATCGACGACCGGAGCAGGCTCTGAAGGCGCTCTTACAAAGGGCCCGTTCAACGCCCTTCTTCCGGTCACCGATCTGAACAACGCTCTCCTCGCTTTCATCATATCAAAACAGCCATGTTTCGTCAGTGCGGCTGCCTACATCGGACCGAAGTACCGGGTCGATCATGATATCAGCCTGCTCATTCCTGAAGTCTGGTCACGCATGCACATTCGTGAGCGGGATCCCGCATGGTTGATCGAGCACGGCATGCTCGAACTCTGTGAGGATTTCGAGCACGCAGGAAAGACCATTCTCGCAGGACGTCTCGGTTACCGTATCACTTCGAAATTCGTCGATATCTTCTTCAAACGAATCTTCAGTGATCCCCTCTCCGTATTCCCTGAAGAAATGCTGCGCCCGGAACTACAAGACATGGATTCCTTCGCCGATGGTGTGGGAAATATCGTGGAAGCTCAGCAGCGCGTGGCAATGCAGTACTTTGAAGATCAATCAATCCACGAAGCCTGCCCACCACTGCGAGCACTCCTCACGGTGATGGCTCATGGCGAATGCGATGGCATGACGGTGAAAAGCCCAGAACTTCGGCAGCTCTTCGACTACGACACAGTGATCAACAGTGATTGGTATCGGCAGCGGCTGACTTCCAAGGTCGCTGTGGATACACGGCTCTGGCGGAAGCACATAGATAACCTACAAGCCTTTGCTGGCCAAGGCGTCTACAAGACCGAGATCGCACGCTTAGGGATCGACAACCGCCTCGAGAGCGCTCGAGGTGAGCTTGCTAGAGTTGAGGGTACTGGCTACTTCGAGTCACTCCGCGGAACCATTGGCGCTGATCCCGCGCTCGTATGATAATGACGCGGATCGATCCCGGCAATTTCTCTTGGACAAAGGAAGCCTACCAGCCTCCACTGGCTAAGTGAGTCAACGCGGTATCTTCATCAGCTTTGAGGGCGTAGACGGCTGTGGCAAGTCAACGCAGATCAAAGAGCTACGTCGGCGACTACGATCGCTGGGCGACAAGATCGTGCTCACCCGAGAGCCCGGTGGCACGCTCCTAGGCGAAGACGTCCGCAAGATTCTTCAACGCACTGCCGACTCGCCGCGCATCGACCATCGGGCGGAACTACTGCTCTTCACAGCCAGCCGAGCACAGCTCGTCGAAGAAGTGCTAGAGCCGGCACTTAGTGAAGGCCGACACATTATCGCGGATCGCTTCCTCGACTCCACAGCGATCTATCAGGGAGTGGCTCGCGGACTCGACCGCAAGACCGTGACAGAGATTAATCGCTTTGCGGTAGGAACCTGTATTCCAAATGTGACGTTCCTCATGGACATCGCGCCAGCGGATTCACGCGCACGTTTGGAAGCGCGCGCTGGCGAGCCTCTTGACCGGTTTGAGAAACTGCCAGACTCCTTCTTTCAAACCGTCCGGGAAGGCTACCTAACTCTTGCCGAAGCTGAACCGGAACGCTTCGTCGTCCTAGACGCCATGCAGAAGGTCAGTGAGATCTCTGAGAAGATTTGGGAAACACTCACCAAGCGTTACGATGGCCTTCTTGGTTGATCAAGCCTACGGCTACCTGGCGCACTCGCACACCGAGGATCGCCTTGCTCACGCCTATCTTATCACGGGCCCAAAGGGCGCCGGGAAAGATGACCTGGCCCTACGTCTGATTGCTCTGACCAACGGCATTCATGCACAATCGCTAGAGACCATCCGCGACGAAAGCGTGCAATTGATCAGGCCTGAATCACGATCACGCCGAATCAAGATCGATCAGATCCGTGAACTCGAACGCAAACTACACCTTTCAGGATCAGCCGCGCGACTAAAGATCGGAGTCATCCGTGATGCGGATCGTTTACAGATCGAATCTGAAAACGCCTTTTTAAAAACGTTAGAAGAGCCACCTCAACGTACTCTCTTACTCCTACTCACAGCACAACCCGAGCAACTGTTAGACACCATTCGCTCACGGTGCATCTCCGTAGCACTCTACTCCCCCGGAAAGCATCAGCCTGATTTCTCACAAAGTTTCCAACAGTTCATTCACGCGATTGGAACCATTCTTTCAGGGCAAGAACGCAGCCTTTCTCGAGCACTCGTACTGGCGCGAACCTTCACTTCCATTCTAAAAGAAGAGAAGGACGTCTTGCTCCAAGAGAATGACTCAGCCCTCAAAGAAGAGATCGCTCGCTACGGCGAAACGACGGATGGCGATTGGCTCAAACGTCGCGAGACCTTCTTCAAGGACCGGACAGAGTCCGAGTATGTGCAGCGACGCACAACGATGTTAGAAGGCATCTTGAGCTTCCTCGGAGATGCACTGCGTTTACAAGCAGGCTATCAACGGCTCGACTTCGAGGGCAATGGCAAACTCGCGCATGCTATTGCGACCCAGCTTTCACCGAGCGATTTGAATAAGCGTTTCACCGCATTGGAAGATCTCCGCAGACATCTCGAAACGACAGCGCAAGACGCTCTGGCCATCGAAGTAGGGTTCATCAAGGCCTTCGCCTAACTGACCTTTGCGACGGCGACGTCGAGACTAAGCACGTGAGACTCACGCGCACTAGCATCCAGCTTCGCTCGGCGCTTCTCAGGCAAGGCCTCCTTACTCACGACCTTAAACCCGCCAATCCGCTCGAAGAAATCGACCGCGCCAGTAGTCAGCGCAAAGAGCTTGTCCGCTCCTAACTCCCCTGCCCGACGCACGGCAAACTCGACAAGCTTGCGTCCGTAACCGTGATTCTCATGGTGCTTCTTGATGAAGAGACAAGCCAATTCAACACCGTTGTCATCTAGCTCATGGAGCGCCACACATCCCACGATGGTGCCATCGACTTCGATCACACTGTAGTCCGCAAGCTTCGACGTCACATCTTCGGCCGTTCTAGGTAGCAGATCTTCATCTGTGATAGACGGACGAATCATCGCCACAATGGCAGGAATATCCGCCTGAGCTGCTGAACGAATTTCCTGGTAAGCATCTCGGTATACCATCGTACCGCTCCCTTCATTGCTAAAGAGTTCGGCTAACAAAGCATCACGCTCCTGTCCGGACACAATGTGAATCCGAGCAATGCCATCGTAACAACCACGTGCAGCGTGCTTCAGTTTAGACGTGAGCATTGATGAAAGTTCAGCCTTGCCCCTCACCATGTCATGGGCTTGCTCGACGGAAAGTTGCCGCACACGTCGCTGTTCTGAGTCCACGACATGATCAGCTGTGACAAAGAGTATCTTCGAAGCGCCGACAGCGAGCGCCACCTCAGTAGCCACACTGTCAGAGTTTAGTCGCAAGGTTTGCCCCCGCCGATCATGCCCTATCGGAGAGATGATCGGGAGAAGCCCCTCGTCGAGGAACGCTTGAAGGCACTGCGTGTCCACGCGATCGATCACGCCAGTGAAGCCTTGATCCACACCTCGGACCCGCCCCGCTTGGTGAGCTACCAAGACATTAGCGGAAGCTGTTCGAATCGTTGATACCGTCGCTTGCTCACGGAGTTGATTGGCGAGCCGATTGATCGCATCGATGCTCAGCTCGAGCGTCGTCGCATCAGTGCAGCCGGTCCCATCGGCACAGCTCAGAGATTTCCCACGCTCTTCCGCCAGGCGTTGAATTTGGTGACCGGCCCCATGAACCAGGATGATCTGAATATTCAGCGACTGCAAGACTGCCAAGTCGAGCAGGAAACCAGCCACACCGCTGGAATCAAGCACAGCTCCATCCACCGCGACGACAAAGCGCTGCCCTCGGAAGAGCGGCACATAACGGAGAATGGCGCG
Organism: Caprella mutica; assembly: GCA_947561585.1. Lineage (NCBI taxonomy): Eukaryota > Metazoa > Arthropoda > Malacostraca > Amphipoda > Caprellidae > Caprella > Caprella mutica. Next base: position 46,560 of record CANNZV010003664.1, read on the forward strand.
CAAATCGCTGAAGCTTACTTTCTGTTCCATGGTCATATCCATCGTTGCCTCTGACTGACTTTCTTTCACATTACCACTTCACCCATGGACAAGAAACGGCTTTTACAAGAAATCATCACCCGGCTGCGCGTAGACGCTGCCACCATCCTGGCTGCCGCCAAGGCCACCCACGATGAAGCCACCCACGAGGACAATAAAGCTGAGAACAAGTATGATACTCGAGCCCTGGAAGCCTCCTATCTAGCAGAAGCGCAAGGGCGGCAAGCCGAAGAAGCCAATGCCAATCTCAAGAAGTTTGAAGCCATGCCTGTGCAAGACTTTGGCCCAGCCGATCCCATCGGCCCCGGTGCCTTGGTCTGCGTAGAAATGAACGGCTTCCAAGACTACTATTTCTGTGGCCCAGGAGCCGGCGGCGTGGAGATCGAAATCGATGGTGAAGAATGCACCATTGTGACTCGAGATTCGCCCATGGGCGCTCGGCTATTTGAAGCCAAGGCAGGCACGAAATTTGATATGAATGGCAGAACAGCCACGATCAAATCCGTCGCCTAATTCTCAGCCGGGCAGGATTAAAACCCTCACGTAAATCTAACATTACCTCATCACGACGGAGGCACGGAGAGCCTGCACTGAAGGCTGGGGCTCATACCCAGACCACGAAGATTAGTTAGGCTTTTCCGAAGACTGGCGTCCCCTGTCGAACCACCGCAAAACGCCTACTCTATCACCAACACCTAAGCCTCTAGCTCCCAATCACATGCTGCTCTTTCATTCCCGGCAGTGTGACAAAGATCGTCCCAGCATAGCTCGATGCCACTCGCTCTCTCTCAACGGCTTCAAGAATAGGCTCGTGGCTATAGCGCGTGGAGAAATGCCCCAGAACCAGAGTCTCAAGTCTCAAGCTCGCAGCCATCCTCATCACATCCGGCAGCACACAATGCCGATGCTTGATCGCAAGCTCGCCCATCGGTTCGCTCTCCAGAAAGGTGGCTTCATGAATCAAGCAAGGCACATCCTCCCAAAGCGATTCATTTGGCGAAGCCGCATCGCCAGAGAACCCTAACAGGGACCTACGCACCTCTTGAGTGACAGCTTTCTCTCCAAGCTCTTTCTTCAACGCACCAATCTCAGGCCCAGTGAGCCCACGGTGCTTCTCCAGAAGGGAGCGACGTTTCTCGATGACTCGGTAACTGACCGACTTACAAAGCCCCGGTTCTGCCACGATGTGCTCGTTAGGCAGCACCTCTAGAAATCTGCCTTTCCCTATGGAAACCTCGTCCCCCACCCTGACAGGCACCCACTGAGGCTCACCTTCTTGTTGAGGATCGAAGCGTTTTGAGAAATCTGCCAGAGCTGGAAAAGACCCACAGTCTGCCGGGTAGTAGATGGTAGGCAGTTTCGCCCGGCCATTTAACTGGAGGAAGTTGAGCAGACCTGACAAATGATCTCGATCAGCATGAGACACCGCGATCGTCTTGACCTTGCGCCCCTTCTGACCCAGCCCCGCACTGACACCATCACCACAATCAAAGAGAAGGCCCCATTCTTCTAGAAACCACCACGTCGCATAGAGTGCCGTGGAATAGCCGGTAACAGTAAGTGCCATGCGTCATCCATACGCTGGCCCGCAGGTTTTTCCAGTGTGATTACGCGAGGATTCTGGAGAACCCTAGCCCTTCTCCGCCCACTGCGGAATCTTCAGCTCAAAGTCAGGAATCCGCGCCAATACCAAGCTACCATCCGCAGCTTCGCCAAAGAACGAACCCGTCGCGCGGCTGTCATCGCCGATGACATGATAGCTATTGTAGGTGAACTCATCGCCAGGCTCAATCACGGGCTCTTGGTTCACCACCCCATCACCTTCTACCACAATCCATTCATTGTTAGCCTGGTGAATGACCCACTTGCGACCGAGGATACGAACTTGCTTTGGAGAGTGATTGATGATCGAGATGAAGTAGACGAAAGGGTGAGGCCTATCTTCTGGGGCCTCCAGGTTCGGCATGTAGATCACGTCATCCACCTTCACGGTGAGACCCTCTACTTCTTCGAAGCCCTTTTCAAATTTCGACACACTCAACATTTATTCGCATTAGTTAATATGGCAAGAACACATTCGGAGGGAAATTATCGCGATTATGGTGAATTTGTCATATCTGAAACTCCTATCGTTCTTACCATTGCGGGTTCTGATAGTTCTGCGGGAGCAGGAATTCAGGCAGATTTAAAGACCTTCCAAAGTGTCGGCGTCTATGGACTGACCGCCGTGACCGCCGTGGTGGCCGAGTCCGCCCAGGAGGTCCGTCTAATCGAGCCCGTTTCCATCGCACTGTTAGCGTACCAACTAGACGTCCTCTTCGCTACCTACCCCATCGCCGCGGTCAAGACAGGCATGTTGCCGAATCAAGCTCAAGTCGAGGTGATCGCAGACCGTTTGAGAATCTGGAAAGCTAACCATCCAAGTGGACATCTCGTGGTGGATCCCATCATCCAGTCCTCTTCTGGCGCCCCATTGATGGAAACAGGAGCCCGCGCCTCTTTCGAAGCTGATCTCTTGCCATTGGCAGACCTCATCACGCCCAACTTGCCTGAAGCCATCGCTCTCGGCGGCAGATCGGGAAATGAAGATCTTCTTGGCAAAGAACTGGCGGCCCGTTTCGATACCAACATTCTCCTGAAAGGCGGCCACAGGAGTAGCGAAGACACTGCCGCCGACCTGCTCTACACTGACCTCGGGACGACCGAGTATGTCACCGAAAGGATCTCCGGTGGCCATAAGCTTCACGGCACTGGCTGCACGCTTTCAGCTGCAATCACTGGATTTCTAGCCCACGGACTCGCTATGGAAGACGCGGTCGCTGAGGGGAAAGCCTACATGACCAAAGCGATCTCACACGCGTATCATTGGAGCGGCGGAATCTCAGCGCTTGGCACCCCAAGTTGAACACCGCTTGAAGCCCTCTACCGTATATGCAACCCTTCCCCTTAACCCCAAAATCATGAAACGACTACCTCTTCATCTCCTGCTGCTGATATTCAGCATCTCCGTGGCGCAAGCCCAAGATTTCAGGGAACTCTGGCTCCTCGGAGATCCCGACAATGGCAACCAAGTTGAATTTAGCCAAGAAGGCGGCGCTCAGGCGGCTCCTGGTGCGGCAGATGCTCAGGACGATGACTTCTACTTTGCTGGCACCTATGACGATCCCATCGGAACCGTAGCCGCGGACGAACCCTTCTTGAATTATGACCGTGCTCTGACCCCCGGAGACACGAACAACCGAGTTCATTTCAATCTCGATAACGTTGGTTCCGATCCTGGCACGCAACTGCGGCTCGCCATTCAACTATGTTGCTTAGGCGCTGGAGACGGTGTCGAAACTGGGCATGATCTTTCCGTGAGAATGAATGGAACGGAGATCTTCACTGAGGAAGGTGTCGATGCAGCCCTTCTAATCGAAGAGACCTTCGCCGCAGGCAGCGTCAATGCAGTCAACGGAGCCAATGTGATCGAGATCGAACGCACCGGAGGCTCGGGTGGCTGGATTCAGTTCGACTACCTCAGACTCGAAGCTGGCGCGATCGATACGGATGGTGATGGCCTGCCTGATTCCTACGAGGAGCAGTATGCGTTTCTCAATGAGAATGATGCGGCAGATGCGGCTCTGGACGAAGACAGCGACGGACTGACCAACCTTGGCGAATTCTCAGCTGGCAGCGACCCAACACTAGCAGACACCGACGGCGACACCCTCACAGACGCTGAAGAGGTCAACACTCACAATACCAACCCCTCCCTCGCAGACTCTGACTCCGACGATCTCAACGACGACATTGAAGTGAACGAGGCCAAGAGTGATCCTAACGTGGCTGACACCGATGGCGATACCCTGACTGACGGGGCCGAATTCAACATCCACAAGACCGACCCTCTACTGGTAGATACCGACATCGACGGCGTAGATGACGCGACAGAAATCGCCCTAAGCACCGATCCTAATGATGCCTCTGACATTCCCGTCCTGTTCACTCAACTCTGGCAGTTAGGCGATATCGACGGCAACCAAAGCGAATTCAGTCAGGAGACCGCTAGCAGCGATCCTCCCGGCAGCGCTACAGAGCAAGACGATGACTACTACTTTGCTGGCACTTACCCAGATCCCATTGGATCCGTGACAGTAGACGAAGCCACGACCGGTTTCGACAGAGCCTTGACTGGTGGAGATCCAGTCAATCGCATTCACTTCAATCTTGATGACATCAGTGCTAGCGAAGGAGCCGAATACCGTATCCGCCTATTCTTTACAGGTCTAGGACCTACAGCAGAAGGAGACGTCAGCACTCATGACGTTGTCATACGTCTCAACGATTTCGAATTCTTCTCCGAAACCGGCATCGACGGCAACCTGCAAGTGGATGCCGTTGTCTCTGGTGCAGACGCCGGGGCCAAGATCGGCGAGAATGTGCTCACGATCGAGCGGACAGATGGTGAAGGGTGGATCCAGATTGACTACGTGACCTTGGACTTCCGGACAAGTGACACAGACCGTGACCGCATGCCCAACAGCTATGAGGCGAAATTCGCATTCCTCAGCCCCACAGATCCTAGCGATGCAGCCAAAGACGAAGACGGGGACGGACTCACTAACCTAGAAGAGTTCGAGAACAATACCGAGCCTGCAGTCGCAGACACTGATAGTGACGGACTCAATGACGGCCCTGAAGTGAAGGAGCACGGGTCCAAGCCACGGGTGCCTGACACCGATGGAGATGGCTTGCTTGACGGTGACGAGGTCAACACGCGCATGACGCTGGTCCTCGATGCCGACACTGATGACGATGGCTTAAACGACGGCGACGAGATTGCCGCTGGCACAAGCCCTTTCGAAGTCGATACCGACATGGACGGAGAGTCTGACAATGACGAGGTCCTCTACGGAAGTGACCCTACAGATCCTAATTCATCCCCGCTACCTTACCAGTTACTCTGGCAGATCGGCGAAGACGATGAATCTCAAGCGGAATTTGCTCAAGAGGCTGGCGGAACACAACCAGCTCCAGGAAGTGCTACAGAGCTAGATGACGACTACTACCTCGCTGGTGAGTATCCCGATCCCATCGGTGTCGTTGCTGAAGACGAAGGCCCTGCTTCCTTTGAACGAGCGATCACTTCGGGCGATCCCTTCAGCCGCATTCACTTCAACCTTGCTGAAGAACTCATCGAAGACAGCACCCAAATGCGCCTTCAAGTGGAATTCATCCAGCTTGGATCCAATGGGCCCGATCCGGTCCATGATGTGGTCGTCCGAGTGAACGGCAACGACATCTTCGCTCAAACAGACATCACCGAAGATACCGTGATCAACGCCAGCTTCCTGCCTACCGCAGTTAGCGCGACGACTGGCGAGAACATCATCGAAATCGAGCGTACCGGTCAGTCAGCCGGCAGCTGGATTCAGTTTGATCGCGTTCTGTTAGAGCAACGACAAATCCTCACGGACGATCCTAACTTGCTCGTGCAGACAAAAAACATCTTCGGCGAACTGCCAAATGCGAGCAGACAGACACGGACCCTCGAGATCACCAATACAGGCCAAGAGAATGCTCTAAACATCTCAAACGTGGCCATTACGGGTGCTGACCAGGATCACTACACCGTCACCGAGACACCAGCAATGATTGGCCCTCGGGAGTCTGCTAGTATTACGATCACGTTCGACCCAAAGGGCGAAGCGGGTGGCTTCACAGCCTTTCTTGAGTTCACCAGTGATGATTCGGGTGAATCCATCGTCACTGCTGATCTTTCCGCCGTGATCAATAACGCAAACGGTCTCGTAGCACACTACACCTTCGATGAAACTGAAGGCACCTCCGCTCTCGACACCTCAGGACGTGGCCGCCACGCCGAGTATCAGACCACCGGCGAAGGCGTCGTCGAGCTAGGGCAAGATCCTCTCGCGGCAGGCAAGTCCGTTAGTCTTACACACGGCACAGGTGCCGCCTTTGCCCAGATCACCGACACCTTCGATCCGTTTGTAGACACGACCTTATCACTTTGGTTCCAAGCAAATGATTCGAACGGTGTGCTCACCCTCGTCTCCAAGAACCTCGGAGCCGATTCCCAGGGCGATCCATTCGCCATCGTCTATGCAGTCGGCGGGATCACGGTGTTTGCTAGTGACGGAGTAGTCGCAGAAGCAGGTGATATAAGCGTGGATGAACCACACCATCTCGTCGTCGCCTTCGACAACACTTCCGACTTTCGTAGCGTCAGGATCTACGTCGATGGTGAAGAAGTGCTCTTCGAAGAAGACATCGATGGCTTCGATGACTCGGCAAACTCTCCTCTGGAAATCGGAGCTCTCAGCGGCGGCTTTGGGTTCCAAGGCTTGATCGATGATTTCCAGATCTACAACCAAGTCCTGACAGCTGAAGACGTCACCTTCCTTCGCACAAATCCTGGCGAAGTCCTCGAAGGCGAAGTGGTCGTGAATCCTGACGCGGATGACGATGGTGATGGCCAATCAAACACCGCAGAAGGCATTACTGGCACGGACCCAAATGACCCAGCCTCGTTCTTCACCCTGCCAAATCCAACACGCACTGCAGACGGTGTGAGCTTCGCATGGGATACCGTCACAGGCACCACCTACGTGTTAGAGTATTCAAGCACGCTTGACGGCGAGTGGACAGAAGTGACGACAATCGAGGCTGCCAGTGAAATGAGCACGTTTGTCGATAGCGACGCCACACGAAATGCGACTCCTGCAGGCTTCTACCGCCTACGCATTCCGTAACGTTCGCTTCTAGCTCGAACTAAAACGATCATGCGACGCCGCCAGCTAGGACTCCTCTCCGGGATCCTTCTGGCGGCGTTTCTATGTCAGTGCGCCAAGGAGGAAGATAGAAACGAGCCCTCCTCGAATCCAACAACCAAGCCACTGACAGAGGAACAACGCCTCACTCGTATGGTAGAAGCCGAGGACTGGATCCTCGCACAAACCTCACGTTTAAAAAAACTCGGCGAGGGACTCAAAGAGCGACAGTTGCCCAATAAGGAAAGCCGGCCACTCTTCGCAAAAGAAATCACATGGACAGACCTAGGACCCGCCACTCCAGGCGAAAACTCCCAGGTCGTAACCTCCTCTCATTTCCCAGCGTCCTCCCAGTCGCAAGAATCTGCCGTATCACTGGGGCTACTCTGGAATGAACCTCTTCGAGGAGTGCAATCCTTTGAACGAGCCAAGTTCTACTTCGAGTCCGCAACACAGAAAGATCCGCACGGTCACCTGATGGAAGCCACCGTTGGTTTCGAAGGAATCGCTCAACTGGAGGATCAGAGTTGGCGGTCCTTACAGGGCAAACAGAAGCTCACCTTCTCAAAAGGGCCTACCGGAGCCTGGGAGATCATTCAATGGAATCAGGGAGACCTGGAGTGCCGTGAATCTCCCCAGCGTTTCTTCAAAGACACGCTTGAGGAAGTCATGGCTGATCCAGCTGACTATCAAAGAGCGCGTTTCTCCTATCATGAAGACAATTTGATCAAGCTCTTCACCAGTGGCAAGTTCACCACCACAGACCCCGTCTACGCGCGTTACCAAGATCTCGAATCTTCACACCAGCACCCCGGCCTTGCCGTCGTGGACATTGACAATGACGGCTGGGATGAACTCTATGTTATGGGACGTTGGGGAAAGAATCAGCTCCTGCAGCGACGTGAATCCGATGGCCGCTTCGTCGATGTCGCAAACAAGCATGGACTCGATTTGGAAGGCTATTGCAATGGAGCCATCTTCGCAGACTTCGACAACGACGGAGATCCTGACGCCTTCATTGCTCGCAGCCTCAAGCGGAGCCTCTACTTGGAGAATGTGGACGGACGCTTCATCGATGCCTCGAAGACCAACGTAGGCGTCCCCCTACCCTTCCTCACGTCGTCCATCTCTGCCGCTGACTACAACAACGACGGCTTCCTCGATGTCTACCTCGGTCTCTACGGCCCAGCCTCCAAAGAAACGCCCGTCTCCATGTGGGCCGCAGAATTCTTCCCCCCGCCCATGGCGAAGGAACTCGTGCGCCGCTCGGAGACCTCACATCGCTACCTCAACATGTTAGGGCCACCCAACCTGCTCCTAGAGAATCGTAACGGACGCTTCACCGTCAGCAAGGCCGCTGGCCCACTAGCAGAGTGGCGCAACACTTACCAAAGCACCTGGACAGACTTCGACCAGGACGGCGATGTCGATCTCCACGTCTGCAATGACTTCGCCCCCGACGCCTTCTTCCGCAACGAGGATGGCAAGCGCTTTACCGAGATCTCCAAGGAAGTCGCTGGAAATGCCATGCTCGGCTTCGGCATGGGTGCATCCTGGGATGACTTCGATCAGGACGGCCACATCGACCTCTTCGTATCTAACATGTTCAGCAAAGCTGGTCGACGGATCACCTCTCAGATCGATGGGCTAGACGAACGCGTCCCCTACTCTGCTCAGGGCAGTCTTCTTTTGAAGAATAACGGCAAGCACTTCAAACAACTCGCTGGCCTCGGAGACTCTGACTTCAATGTGGCCAAAGTCGGCTGGTCTTTCGGCGGGCTCTTTCTCGATGCAGACAACGACGGTTTCCCAGACATCTACTCTGCCAGCGGCTACTACACGGCTCCAGCCGTCACACGGTCCGACCAAGATTTGTGAAGTTGCCTCTGGCGTGCGGTCGTGCGCAAAGACCCCCTGAAGGGAGATGACCTTCAACAGTCCCCCGCCTTCGAAGAATCCACTCGCCAGGCGATTAATCTGTTAGATCGCTCCTCCACCGGCGAGCATTCGCTCAGTGGCCACGAACCGAATCGCTTCTTTCTCAACTTAAACGGCAAGCAATTCGATGACCTCTCGGACCTCTCCGGCATGGCGCATCTCGGCGATGGCCGCAGTGTTATCCGTTGGGACTACGATCACGATGGTTGGCAAGATCTCGTCAGCATCAATGCCAACGCACCCAAACTCGTCTGGTATCGCAATCAGTTAGGCGAGCGTCTGAACGACCGCCACTTCCTCGCCCTGCGCTTCCAAGGCTCCAAATCGAATCGCGATGGCTATGGCGTCCGCATTCAAGCCAAGATCGGAGACACCACCCTCGTTAAAGAAACCCGCTGTGGCGAAGGCTTCTCCGCCCAGAACAGCAGGACACTCCTACTAGGACTCGGCACCGCAACCAAAGTCGACCAACTCACCGTCCAATGGCCAAGCGGCCGCCAACAAGTGTTCTCAGACATCGACGCCGATCAACTCGCCCATTGCTTAGAAAGCTCTGAGACCCTCGACTTGCAGCCCTACCTCCATAAGTAGATTGTCGTGGATCACTCCGTGGTCCAACGCTGTCACACGCGTTTGCTACTGACTCTTCGCCCAGCGAACCCAATCAACGATCGCATCAATGTCAGACTCACTCTCTTCGCGCACAAAGGTAGCCTCCACCGAACAAAGATTCAGCACGCCAGGAAGATCCCCATACTTCACCGCACCTGGCAGGAAGTTCACATTCCGATAATCTGCCAATTCCCCAAACCGAAACCCGCCAGTCTCCACGGCCAAGTGCGTCACCACATCACCAGCGAGCGCAGCAGCCACCACCGCCCAAGGCCCAGCGCCATCGGTGCCGATCATCGTGATCGTCTTCGCATCTTGTTCCAAAGACCCGAGAATGGTTAAAATGTCATGCACTCGCTGGGCAAAGAGCGTGTCATTGTAGCCGTAAGTGTAACCAGCAAACGCTCGCTTATTCTCCACCCTTCGATTCTGTGAAAACCCCTCACCACCCTCGATAAACTCACCTTGCCCAAAGAGGTCCGCCACCACCACTGCAATCCCACCTTCTAACAGAGCGTCTAATTGTTCCTCATTCCCCTCAACACCACGCTTGCCATCACCGTGCAACCACAACGCGAAGTGCTCACTTCTTTCAGGGATATAAGCCACCACAGGAATCTCCTCCCCATGCTCCGGGAGCCGAATCACACCAAGAGACACAGTCACGCCATCCCGTTTCTCCACACGAAGCGAGGTCGAGTCCACCTGCCCTCGACCCGGCAACCGCCGCCCAATCAGACTGGCCCAGGCCGTTCTCAAATCGTCCTCTGACATCGATGCCACCTGCTTGTCAGAAGCCTCCGCCAGCTGTTTCAAAAGCGCCTTCTCAAAAGCATCTCCACCCGCAGGCTTCGGGTGCTCGGCATCCCACACCGCATGCTCCTCCAGCGTCAGCATAGGGAAATCCTCCTCCACAATCGGTTCTGGTAAGCCCAACTCAAGGTGCTTGTTGAACCAAGCATACATCAGCGCCCTGCTCTCATAGTTGTAGTTGTGTGGGAAATGCGTATGATCCGTGCAGGCCACCGCATCTTCTGAATTATAGAACTGATAGACCTTCTGCAACTCAGGATAGCCATCGGTCATCATCGCCTTCGTCCAGTCATCCGCCGCCGTCATCGCCTGCGGCTTCGGAGCAAAGAGCGCCGCCAACTCGACATTCCCCGTGCCAATACGAAGCAAAGACGCATTCTCACAGGTGCACCCTCCCTGCATCGACGTCGAAACCATCCCCTGAGGAAAGGCCGTAATCGGTCTCGGATCGATCG
>CANNZV010003664.1:57532-74572 GCA_947561585.1 Caprella mutica
CTCAGCCCCGCAGCGATGTATTCGAGAATCTTCTCCGCTCCATGATCTTGCAAACGGCCTCCATGACCATGCGGACTGAGCACACCAGGACACCTGCCCTCCACTTCAGACGGCCGAAAGAGCAAACCCGTGACAAAGAACCCTGGCACACTCTCAAAGTAAACCTTCTCCACCGTGAAGCCTTCCCGCTCCACCTTCCCATGAATCACCGCATTCAACGGCGTGCGCTCAGGCATCGGCCACATCCCCGTCGCCACAAGAACCCGCTGCTTCACCAAGGCTGCCCGCGCCTCCCAAGCGCGATGCGTGTCCGGCACCACAAAGGGGAAATGCCCATTCAGATCCTTCAGCGCCTCCAAGCGCCTATCCTTCGGCAAAGTGCCCTCAGGAAAGACCCGCGATTCAGCCGCTGACGGCAACACACTCATCAGCCACACCATGAACAGAAGACCAGAACGTTTCGTAAACATGCCCACGATCCTGACGCCTATTTCTAGAGATGACCAGAGCAGACTCGTCCTTGCTGAGCACACAAGACAATGGTAGCGCACTCGTATGCACGAACCCGGTGGTACTCCAGGAGCCTGCAGAAGTTTGGGCTCGGCCTCCTTCTCAGCGCAGTTTCTCTCTACTTCTTCTTTGATTCGGTCAACGTCGCCACTCGCGGGTCCGGATGGATCTCTGGCTGGATGGGCGGGGCGGAGGCGGCTCTGGCACCACCTCTATGGGAATCGTCTTTCTCCCCTTCTTCATCGGCATCGTCGCCCTCTTCTACAATGCGAAGAAACGCTGGGCCTGGGTCGTCACCTGGGTTGGTCTCGCCATCCTCGTCATCGAGATGCTCAGCAGACTCCGTTTCCTCATGAACATGAAAACCTCTCATCTCATGATCATGCTAGTCACCTTCGCCGCCGGTGCCGGACTCATGCTCCGCAGCTACCGAGACGAAAGCCTCGTTGCTGCAGAGAAAGCAAAGGAAGACGCCAAGAAACCGTAGAACCACCGTTAGCCACTAACAGAATCAATCATCTGCGCCAATCTGCGAAATCTGCGGATCTCCCCACTAGATTCCCCAGAACTTCCAGCAGGCCCACGCTGTTTGTAGCGTTCCTTACGAGCCATCGTTTTAATGTAGAGCTTCTCCACCCGCTCACGCGCCCACGGCGTCTTACGCAGAAACTTCAGCGTCGAGTTCACACTTGGGTTCTCAAAGAAGCAATTGATCCGAACCCGGTCACTCATCTCCCCACCCGAGTTCCTCGACCAAGGTCGTCACCATCGCCTTCACGGATACGCCATGAAGCGGATCATTCACGTGGATGCGTTCTTTAGGATCGTCGTTCTCGGGCATGGGCTGCCACACCGATAGACAGGATCCTCGATTTGTCACCCTTGATCACCCAGACATCCCTACGGTAGCCTCTCACCATGCCAGAGGAGCAAGAACACTATCGAGTCGCCGTCATCGGACACACCGGCCGGGGAAACTACGGACACGGTCTAGACACCGTTTGGAAAGACGTTCCCAAGACCACCGTCGTCGCTGTAGCAGACGCCGATGAAGACGGACTCAAGAAAGCCACTCAACGGCTCGGTGAGGGCGTCCAAGGATTCGCAGACTACCGCGCCATGCTGAGGGAGGTCAAACCAGACCTCGTCTCGGTCCCGCCCCGCTGGCTAGACCAGCACCACGACATGGCCATGGCCGCGATCCAAGCCGGCGTCAAAGGCATCTACCTCGAGAAGCCCATGTGCCCTCGCTCACCGAAGCCGACTCCCTCGTTGCTGCGGCAGAGAAAGCCGGTACCAAAACTCGCCATCGCCTTTCAAACTCGCTACAGCCCCATTCTCCAAGTCATCAATGACCTGATCGACAGTGACGAACTCGGCGAAGTGCTAGAACTCCGTGGCCGAGGCAAAGACGACCGTCGAGGCGGTGGCGAAGACCTCTGGGTCTTAGGCTCTCACGTTATGAATCTCATGCACCACCTAGGGGGCGCTCCCGAATGGTGCTCTGCCAGAGTCTACGAAGGTCGCAAACTCGCCACCAAAGAACACATCATCGAAGGCCCTGAAGGCATCGGCCCCCTCGTCGGTGATCGGCTCTCCGCCATGTACGGTATGGAAAGCGGAGCCACCGCCTACTTCAATTCCTGCGAAACCAAGCTGGCAAACCCTCACGCTTTGGCCTCAAAATCTTCGGCTCAAAAGGCATGATCGAACTCTACGATGTCGGCTACGCCCCCAAAGCCTTCTGGCTACCCGACCCAGGCTGGTCCCCCGGCCGCTCCGGCAAAGAATGGATCCCCCTCACGACCCAAGGCCCCGGAAAACCCGAAACCTTCAAAGGCAACGGCCACCACCAAGGCAATGTCGAAGCCTGCAAGACCTCATCCGCGCCATCGAAGGCGACCTCCAGCCCGAAGCCAGTATCCACGAAGGCCGCACCAGTGTCGAAATGATCGCCGCCGTCTTCGAATCCCACCGTTTAGGAGCAACGGTAGACCTCCCCCAAACAAACCGCGAGAACCCTCTCAATGCGCTCTAATACCTGTATTTCATGAATAACCTTACACGATAAACATCATGTAAAATTGCTAAGCAAGGTAAGAGATAGGATGGCGGAAGGGGTCCTTATTAAATCGAAGACCACCGAGTTCTGCTACCCATTTAGTCCTCGACTACAAGTCTCAAGAACCGTCAGGTCCGTCTTTACTGATCGATGCGACGCGGCGGCCGTCCTCGCCGATCTCAGAGAGTGTCACACCTTCAGTCACCCAGTTTTCCAAATCGGCACTAGTCTCGACCGTGTAGGTGATGCCATGGTTCTCGGCGTTGAATGTTAGACTAAATGTGCCAGTGATAGGATTTAGAGAGGTCGCTATCTGGCCGGTAATAAACAAAAAGTTAGGGTTAGAGTCCAGAGTGTAAACTAAGAGCAGGCAGGATCCTGCAGGAGGTCGGTATCGTAAGGCCCTTCATGCTGGAGCAACCAGGAAGCGGCAGGATAGAGGGCTTCGTCGATCTCAGACGCCGGATACCCATTCCATTCTGGCGATGTGAAGCCGGTGCTGCTGCTAAGGTAGTAGATGGTGAAGTCAGAAGCCGTTTGGGCAAATACGGGCTCCTTATCACCATTCCGCCCCATCTCCAAGAGTTCCGGGCGTCACCGAGGAAAGCTACCTCGGTCAGGCTACTGCAACTGGAGAACGCCCCATACCTGATGGTTGTAGTGCTATCTGGGATGGTCACACTCGTCAGTCTACTGCAGCCAGAAAACGCCCTATCGCCAATGGCCCTGACGCTGTCGGGATATTCACGCTCCTCAGGCTACTGCAACTGGAGAAAGCCTCACTGCCAATGACGGTGACGCTGTGGGGAATAGTCACGCTCGTCAAACTGCGACACGCATCGAACATCCTACCCCCGATGGTCTTGACGCTGCTAGGCATTGGCCACGCTCGTCAAGCTATCGCACTCTCTGAACGCCCCAATGCCAATGGTCGTGACGCTGTTAGGGATAGCGACACTCGTCAGGCTAATGCATTGATCGAACGCAAAACGGCCGATGTTAGTGACGCTATTGGGGATGGTCACGCTTCTCAGGCCAATGCAGCTGTCGAACGTCGAATTGCCAATCCACGCAACGCCCTTAGGGATGGTGACGCTCGTCAATCTACTGCACGCATAGAACGCATAGCCGCCGATGATCGTGACGCTGTTTGGGATGGCCACGCTCGTCAGCCTTCTGCAGCCAGAGAACGCATGACCGTCGATGATCGTGACGCTGTTTGGGATGTTATAAGCTCCGGATTTGCCCTCAGGGCATAGGATGAGCGTTGTCTTGGTTGAGTTGAAGACGGCTCCCTCTTCACCCGCGTAATTAGGGTTTCCCGAGGCAACGACGATCGAAATCAGGCTACTGCAGCCTTCGAACGCCCCGCCGCCGATGGTCGTGATGCTGTTGGGGATGGTCACACTCGTCAGCCTACTGCAACCAGAAAACGCTTCATTGCCAATAACAAGGACACTGATAGGAATGCTCACGCCCGTTAGGCTACTGCATTCTTTGAACGCTGAACTGGGAATGCTAGTGATACCGCTAGGTATGGTCACGTTCCTCAGGCTAATGCAACCTTCGAACGCCTCAACTCCAATCGCAATGACGCTGTCGGGAATGATCACGCTCGTCAAGCTACCGCACTCTCTGAACGCATAACGACCGATCGTCGTAACGCTGTTAGGAATGGTTACGCTCGTCAGGCTACTGCAATCAGAGAACACCCCATAGTCGATGGTTGTAGCGCTATCTGGGATGGTAACGCTCGTCAGCCTACTGCAGTTATAGAATGCTAAACGGCCGATGGTCGTGACGCTGTTGAGGATGATCACGCTTGTCAACTTAACACAACCAGAGAATGCCTCAACCCCAAGCGTAACGACACTATTAGGAATAGTCACGCTCGTCAGACTGCTGCAACCAGCGAACGCCATTTCGCTGATCACAACGACCGGTTTACCATCAATCTCGGCGGGAATCTCCACGTCACCAATCGCATCTTCAGGATAATCTGAGATTATCACATAATCGTCGCTCACAACGTAGGTAAACAGCCCGAACTCCTCGGCGGACAGGGGTGTCGTCCACAAGCCGATCAGAACGATGTTAGGCCAGAATAGAGCAAATATGTTCGTTTTCATGTCTATCAGACGTTGGTTATTATTGTCTGTTGCTGTCACCGTCGTCGCCAACGTAGGATCCGTGGAGCTAGTATGACTGACAATAGACCAACCTTGGTTTGTAGAAGTGAACTCTGATTCAGTTGCCTTCACTGACGAAAGGGCAATTGAAGTTCCCCCAAATTGATGGACACGGCTAGATAGGTCTGACACAACCAGATACAGACCATGCCAAAGAAAAGAAAGAACTACACGCAGGAGTTCCGAGACGGAGCCGTTGACCTATTGAGGACGAGTGACCAGTCGCTCTCCCAAGTTGCCCGAGAGCTTGGCGTTAGCGTTGCTAGCCTACGAAATTGGAAGAACCAGTTCCTTGGTGCGAGCGGAGGGATGGCCGAAGGAGCCGTAGGCGACGACGGCCAGCCCGGAGCGAGTGCCAAGGAACTCTGGGACGAGAACCAGAAACTGAAGCGCGAGAACGCTTACCTCAGGCGGCAGCGTGAGATCCTAAAAAAGGCCGCCAGCATCCTAGCGGAGGACCCGCAGCTAGGCTTGCGATGATCAATGAAATGCGGGAAGAAGGCTACCAGGTGACTGAACTTTGCGAGGCCTTCGATCTATCCAAAAGCAGCTACTACGCTGGCAGAAAACGCCCACCTTCAAAACGAGCACAGGAGAACGAGATCATCGTCTCCAAGATCAAAGAGATCCATGAAGACCGCCACCTCAAAGTCTATGGAAGCCCGCGGATGACCACTGAACTCAAGGAAGAACATGGGCTCTCGTGCTCAGAGAATCGCGTGGCTCGCCTCATGGCGAAGAACGGCCTCCAGGCCCGCTACAAGGCCGCCTTTCGCCCGAAGACAACCACTCAAGATCCTACTCAGAAGGCCTCTCCAAACATACTAGCAAACACCAATCCGCCTTCCGCACCAGGCCAAGTCTGTGTCAGTGATATCACCTATGTCGCAACACGAGAAGGATGGCTCTATCTCGCCGTCGTGATCGATCTCTACAGTCGAGCAGTCGTTGGGTGGAGTGTTGCCGAAACCATGCACACCGTCCTCGTCACCAGCGCTCTAGCCAAAGCCATGTCCAACTTACCTCTAGGCAGTCGCCCCCTCTTTCACTCTGATCGCGGTTGCCAATACACCAGCAAAGAGTTTCGAAAGCTCATAGCTCTCTATGGCCTGCCTCAGAGCATGAGCGCGAAAGGCTACTGTTATGACAATGCTGCCAACGAAAGCTTCTTCGCGAGCCTCAAACGGGAGAGCTTCCCTGAAGACTGTTGCTTCGATACCAAAGTCGAAGCTCGGAGAACCATCTTCGACTACCTAGAAGTCTTCTATAACGACAAACGGCGCCATAGCTCACTGGGAAACGTCTCGCCCGAAACTTTCCTCAATCAGCACTTCCAAACTCAAAAAACACACCTAAACTAACAGAGCGATCTGTCTGACCCGTGTCCACTTTCTTGGGGGAACTCCAATTCGTGTTTCACGCTTCTCCATAGACGCTCGATCAACACGTTGTCCATCCAACGTCCCCGGCCGTCCATGCTGACTTTCACTCCGAGGCTCTCTACTGCGCTGAGCCACTCTACTCCCGTGAATTGGCTGCCTTGATCTGTGTTCATGATCGTGGGAACCTTCCCTGCTACACCGACTGCTTCACAGAGAACATCGAGACAGAAGTCGACGTCCATCGTGTTGGACACCCGCCAAGCTAGCACCGCTCGCGTCTTCCAATCGATTATCGCCACCAGGTAGACAGAGCCTTTGCTCCACGGGATGTAAGTGATGTCGATCGCCCAGACCTCATCTGCTTTGGTGATCTTCCGGCCTCGCAGTAAATAGGGATACTTCGGATGCTCAGGGGCTGCCTTGCTCGTGTTGGGCTTGCAGTAGATCGCCTTGATACCAAGGTGTTTCATCATCTTTCCGACCGCCCATCGAGTCGTAGAATAGCCGTTGCGTTCTAGCACTCTTCTCAGCTGGCGAGTCCCCATTGTGGGATCTTTGCCATGGATGACTTTGATTAATCCAAACATCTCCTCATGCTTCGGACCAGGTTCCCATTCGGAGTGCCGTTTCGGCTCTAACCGATTGCGATTCACTCCAAGCAGCTCACACTGTTTACGGACGCTGAGCTGAGGATGATCCGTTTCCACCATGGCTTTTCTCATGGCTCGATCCCCAGCTCCTTGCACTTTTTTACGAGAAACTCCTTCTCAACAACGACACGTCCCAGGGTTCTTTCCAAAGCGTCTGTGCGTTCTTGCTCCACTTCCGACTCTCGGTTCCTAGCGTTCTTCCGCTCAAAGAGAGCACTTCCATCGGAGAGCAGCTCTTTCTTCCACGCGGTGACCTGTGAAGGGGCGAGCTTGTGCTCCGCAGCAATTTCGTTGATGCTCTTCAAGCCCTTCGCTGCTTCAAGCCCTTCGCTGCTTCGAGGGCAACGCGGAACTTGAAGCGTGGTGAGTGATTTCGTCTTGTGTTACGTTTTGGCATTTCTGGTGTGGTGTAAGGTTGTTTTATTAACCCACCGGAGATCCTTAACCAAGCCTCGATATTGGCTCCGTTTTGACCAGCCACCTCAGCTTGTCCACCAACGCTGTGAAGGCCTGCTCACAACGTTCATCAACATACTTCTTCAAGTTCTGCGCTTCGTCGGCCTGGTCACGTGGTGTCTGCATCTATAGGAAACCGTCAGCTTGTCACCAGGATCAGACATTTATTCTACTCCGCAAGTAGGCGGCTGAGAAAGAATACCTGTCTAAACGGCAATGAGGTTTCCAGATTGTCGTGAATCGCTCCGTGGCCCAAGGCCGAATGTCTTATGGGCGTTTGATTTCGGAGAAATCAACGACTATCATAGTCAACTTGGGGCGATGCCCGGCTGCTATTTCTTCTTCTTAGTCGTCTTTGGAGCTAGAAAGGAGGCCTTCTTACTGGCGTTGAGATCACTCTTCTTCTTGGCCTCAGCGCTCGCTTGGTTGAGTTTCTGACCTTTGTTCTTCTGTTTGGATTTCGGTGATTTATCGCCCATAATATTAGTTGGTTAGTTTGGTTTAGTTAGTCTTGTGAATCTCTCCTCTAAGGAGCAATGCCGTAGAGGTGTTTCGTAGATCTGACGATCAGCAAGCCTCGGCTGATAGCAGGGGTGGAAAGGAATTCTCCACCTCCGTCGAATGTGGTTCTGTTTAGCTCCTTGAATTCTTTGCCTAACTGAATCGTTATCATCTCACCTGAGCTGCGGAGGAAATACATGTGATCGCCTGAGGCGATTGGAGAGGCGTAGTCGCCCCCTCTGCCTGTCGATGAGCCTCCCGCTTTAAGGTTGGTTCTGGCAATTCTTGTCCTGTAGATGCCTTCGCCGGTGATCGCATCCAGGCAGTAGGCGGTTTCGCGACCGATCCAATAGAGGCAATTCCTATAGTGAATTGGCGAGGCGACCACTCCGCTTCGTCCACTTTCCCAAAGAATACGGGAATCGTTGACATCCCCATTGCTGCCAGATCGAACGGCTAACGTTCCCCCGCCCCGGCCGCCGATGACAAAGACGACGTCATCATGAACCACGGGACTAGAAGTCGAAGTGTTGTCTTGAGAGCCGTCACTAAACCAGAGTGGCTCGCCGGATCCAGGGTCTAACCCAAGTATCTTGTTAGGCGCGCTCACGACTAAATCTGTTCGGCTACTACCAACAGCTAACACTGGCGTTGACCATGTACTCGCGTAGTCGTCACTCTGATGCCTCCAGACTTCTTGTCCTGTCTCTTTGTCGAAAGCAACGAGCGCACTGGCCTCGATGGAAGCGGTCACGATGACTAAGTTCTCATAAAGAATGGGACTGGCCGCTGAGCCTCGCTTTCGCGGGTTGAGTTCGTCGCCGACGTTCGATTGCCAGAGCTTGGTTCCTTCTAGGTCGAAGGCGACGACTCCAGTCGTTCCAAAGAATGCGAAGATCTTCTCTCCATCAGAAACAGGCGTGTGGCTGGTATAGCCGTGGAGAGCTACGCTACCGCCGTAGTCGTCGACAGGAAACTGCGGTTCAATTTCTTGGTCCCAAACGGTCGTGCCATCTTGGCTATCGATACAGAGTAGATGAAACCTTAGGAGGTTCTGATCACCGAGATTCTCTGGATCTACGCCATATCCAGACCAGTAGGTGAGGACGATGTGATTCCCCACAACGATGGGACTGGAGTGTCCAGGTCCTGGCAAAGCGACACGCCACTTCGTGTTCTTGCTAACACTCCACTTGGCAGGCAACACCGGTCCATCTGCATGGATTCCTGATCCGTTGGGGCCACGGAAGCGAAGCCAATCACTTGATTCAGCATACGCGCAGGACGTGAAGAGCAAGATGAGAACCAGCGAGATGGGCAATGACGATGCCATCAATCCATCTCGGCATCTCAGAGACGTGATCTCAACTTCCATAGGGTTCTCTTATCGTCATGATATCTTGGCTTTTCCGGCCAAGGAACCATGAAGGGCGAGAACAGCGGCGACGTTGCTAGTGAAGTCGTCTTGCTTGAAATCTTCGCAGAGGATCAGTCGGTAGTGATTCGACTATGAGCCAGGAACTGTAGAAACCTAATCATTCTTACTCGGTGGCTCCTTTTACCCCTGAGTGAAGGCTCGTATCTAACCAGTAACCTTCTTGATGAGCGGCTTCAGCGTGAGACCTTGGACGGCAATGCTGAAGATAACGATGACGTAGGTCATCGTTAGGAAGACTTCGCGTTCTGGGCCGGGTGGGATGGCGAGGGCGAGGGCTACGGAGATGCCGCCGCGTAGTCCGCCCCAGGTGAGGATGGGGACGACACCCTTGGTGAATTTGCGAAAGGGGCTAAGACCTGCGATGGGGACGGACACGGCGATGAGCCGGGCAATGAGAACGACTGGGATCGCGATGAGGCCTAAGATGACGTTCTGACCGGTGATAGAGAGGATGAGGAACTCGAGCCCGATGAGGACGAAGAGGATCGCATTGAGAACTTCATCGATGAGTTCCCAGAATTTATCGAGGTGATCGCGTGTGGTGTCTGACATGGCCAGACGGCGGCCGTGATTGCCGATCATGAGCCCAGCCACCACCATGGCGAGTGGACCAGACATGTGCCAGGCAAGTGCTAGGCTGTAGACGCCCATGACGAGCGATAGCGTGATCAGAACTTCGACTTGATAGTTATCGATCGTCTTGAGTAGGTAATAAGCAAGGGCTCCAAAGATTCCGCCTAACACGACGCCTCCCCCAGCTTCTAGCAGGAAGAGATGGGCGATGTCTCCAATGCCGCCATCACTCTTGCCAGTAGCGATGCCAAGAATGGCGAGAAAGACAACGACGCCAACACCGTCATTGAAAAGCGACTCTCCGGTGATCTTCGTTTCCAAAGTTTTTGGCACGCCTGCGGTCTTGAGAATGCCAAGGACGGCGACAGGGTCAGTCGGTGAAATAAGAGCACCGAAGAGGAGGCAGTAGATGTAGCTGAACTGAATGCCGAAGGCACCCAAGAGGAAATAGACGATCGTGCCGACGATGAAGGTCGATAAGACGACGCCAACACTAGCAAGCACGGCTATGAGGCGCTTCTGGTTTGCAAGGTCATTGAGATCAACATGAAGCGCTCCGGCGAAGAGGAGAAAGCTGAGCATGCAATCGAGGACAGCTTTGTTGAAATCAATGCCCTCCATGAACTCCTTGCTGGTTGCGACAATGGCTGGATTGACCAAGCTCAAGAGAACAAGGCCGAGCGAGAAGCACAGGCTGATCAGCATGACGCCGATCGTGGTAGGCAGCTTAATAAACTTCAGGTTCACATAGCCGAAGAGAGCGGCCAAAGTGATGAGGCAGGCGGCAATGTCGAAGATTCCCATAGCTACCGAGCCTATACGCTAGTGGACTAGGATCAAGTGATGAACCTTATCACGGGCTGGAAGCCGGTGCTACGTTAACGCTAGTCATCCTGAGTAAGGTCCTCGGGTGGGTAAAGGACTCGTCGCTCACGCTGCGGTGAGACCGCTGCGGATGAGGAGCGCTTGAAGGTCTGGGTCGCGGCCCATGAAGTCACGGAAGAGTTCGCCGGCTTCGCGAGCGTTGCCTTGGCTGAGGATCTTCTCTCGGAAAGCACGTCCGACTTCGGCACTGAGGACGCCGTCTTCCTGGAATTTGGTGAAGGCGTCCGCATCTAGAACTTCCGCCCATTTATAAGAATAGTAACCTGCTGCGTATCCCGTGGGCGAGGAGAAGAGATGATTGAAACTGTGGCTGTTGTTTGGCCGAGCGGTCTTGGTGCGCACCTGATAGTCAGCAAGCATGGCATCAATGTTCGCGTCGAGGTCACCTTCGATGTGCTTGGCATGGTTAAAGTGGAGATCGAGATCCATCTTGCCAAACGAAAGCTGGCGCATGGTGGCCATGGCCGATTGGAAATTCTTTGCGGCGATCATCTTGGCAAAGAGATCGTCGGGAATGGATTCTCCGGTCTCGATATGACGAGCAAAGCGATCTAGACTGACACGTTCCCAACAGAAATTCTCCATTATCTGGGAGGGTAGTTCGACGAAATCCCAAACAACATTGACGCCATTGAGCGAACGCACGGCGACATTTCCTAACAAGTGATGTAGCAAATGACCAAACTCATGAAAGACAGTTTCGACTTCGCCATGATTGATTAGGGCCGGCTTGCCATCGACGGCAGGTGTGAGATTGCCACAAATGAGACCAATGTGAGGCTCACGTTTTCCGTTCTCAGAGGCTTCCGGGGGTAGGCCGGTGCGGAGGTAGTTCATCCAGGCGCCGCCACGCTTACTTTCGCGGGGGTGCCAGTCTGCATAGAAACCGCCTAACAAGTCCCCTTCTCCGTCGTAGACATTGTAAAACTTAACCTCGGGATGCCAGACTTCGACTTCACCGTCGACGGGCTTGGCTGGAGACTTCTCATGAAAAACCGTGTCCACCTCTTCGATTCGGATGCCAAAGATCTCCTGCACAATGCCAAACATGCCTTCGATGACTTGATCGATCGCAAAGTAGGGACGTAGCGCTTCGCCATCGAAGTCATAGCGTTGTTTGCGAAGCTTTTCGCCCCAGAAACCGAGTTCCCAGGGCTCGAGTGGACCTACGGGTGTCTTTGTTTCCTCTGCTTTGAAGGCTTCCAGTTCTTCAATCTCTTGAGCGAACTGATCTTGAATACGTGCGTGCAGGTCCTCGACAAAGCCGAGAGCGGTCTTGCCGTCCTTGGCCATGCGGGACTGCAGGACATGATCAGCAAAGTTCTCCTGGCCTAACAACAGCGCCATTTCCTGTCTCAACGTGAGGATCTCTTTGAGAAGCGCTCTGTTCGAAGTCTCGCCTTCTCTACCAAGCTGAGTGAAGGCAGCCCAGAGTTCACGACGAATCTCGTCATCCTCTGCATACTGCAAGACGGGAACGAGCGACGGCGCCTGCAAAGTGAAACGCCAGCGAGGCTCTTTGTCTTTTCCATCCTTTGCGACGGCGGCGGCCTTTGCTGCATCTTTGGCCATTTCAGGAAGCCCGGCAAGCCTGTCTTCGTCTTCGACAAACAGCTCGAAGGCATTGGTGGCATCGAGGACATTCTCCGAATATTTCTGGGTCTTCTCGGCGAGTGCTTTCTTCACTTCCTCTAACCGAGTCTTCTGGTCAGCAGGCAAGTCGGCGCCATTCTCACGGAATTCACGCAAGGTCTCGTCCATGAGGCGTTTCTCAATCGGGCTAAGCTCTGACACTTGCGCGGTGTCATCCGCCACGGCTTTGAGCACTTGCCAGAGTTTGTCATTCAACGCGATCTGAGCATGGAAGGCAGAGACTTTCGGCAGCCACTCATTATAGACTTCACGCAGGGCGTCTGAGTTGCAGACAGAATCGAGATGACCAACGCGCCCCCAGGCGCGATCTAGCTCCTTCGTGGCTACTTCAAGCGCACTGTATGTGGAGGCAAAGGTGGCTCCGCTAGGGTCCTGCGAGGCGACGCGATCGATGCCCTCCTCAGCCAGTTCGAGGGCTTCCTCCACGGCTGGAGAAATGCTGTCAGGAGTGAGGCTGGACCAGCGAATGTGGGGAACGTCTTCGAGAAAGGCTTGTTTCATAAACAGGCCTTAAATGGCGCTAAGACCGCCCAAATGCAACCCTAGAAGGCTTCACACAGACGGGGAGACGCACATCGCTAAAGCGCTAGTTCTTCACTGGAATCCTGAGCACTTGCCCCACACGAATGTTGTAAGAATCAAGCCCATTCTCCCGCCTGATCGAGTAGAGAGTGACGCCATCATACTTGCGGGACAGACTAAAGAGCGTGTCTCCACTGCGTACCACATGGTAGCGCATGGTACCGGTGGAAGAAGGGCGCATGTCACTCCTGCTCGTAGGCGTCGATCGGGAGGAAGCGCGGCTGGTACTTCCACCGCGCAACCAGTCTTCGCGATAGTTGCCTCGGGCATCGAATGGGTAATCTTTCTGAGAGAAATTATGCCGCGGTGTCGCTAGAGAATCTTCCACGCCACCAGACGCTAGCCGCCCGATAGATTCAGAGAAATTACGAGGTGGCTTCTTCCCGTAATTCTTGGGAGGAGTGGTGCACTGCGACACCAACATCACCATGCTCAACAGAGCAACACCACGAACGCCCAAGCTAACACTCTTCATCAGCTTACTAGACATGATCTTGTGGCAATGGGAGAGGTTTACGCGGCACGGCGGTCGTCCGGTCAGCTACTTTCACCTTCACTCGGTTCGACTGAATCGCTCTCGACAAATCGCTACCGGGGAACCCTCCAAAGTATTCGAGTTGAATCGTTTGGGTGAGTTGCTGATCAATGATCATCGGATATTCCTCATCCAACAGCCCAGGCCCAACGAGTGTCGCCGAGCTGAGTTCCACCTCAGTAGAGCCCTCCTGCAGCGGGAACCATTGACCATTCAAAAGAGGATCTGCCCAGAGTGTGTGCGTCGTCGTCGCGAGCCTACGCCCCTTATCATCGCGCACACGGAGTCTCAAATCATCATAGGGAGTGCCAAAGTGGCTCAAGACTGACTGACTCTTGCCAGAACGGTTCGCCACCCGCACGAGACACTGCGTCCGCAGCATAAAGAAGTCTTCTCCAAGAGCCTCACCATTTGCGTCTGCCACCCGGTGCAAAGAGGCTTCTGCTCGCACAATTTCAATCGATGCCGGGTAGGCTTCAGATGCCATCGGACTGCCTGTAGGCCAGACTTGGCAGCCCGTTAGCGTCAGGACAGCCAGCGCTGAAAGTAGTCGAGTAGGAGCGGAGAGGTCCATGGATTCCTACGAATGTGCGCGAAGCCTAGCCAATGTAAAGCCTCGACACATCGAGCGAATTCTTCTGGTGTTCTAAGTTGGCAGAACACCGTATATTCTCCATACGCTTACATCATGATCGCACGGATCTTACCTTATCTCCTCCTCACCCAGATCGCCGCGGCGGCCCTCTCGCCGATCGAGTTTAAACAAGGCGACCGTGTGGTGCTCGTTGGTAACACCTTCATCGAGCGTGCTCAAGCTTATGGCCACCTGGAAACGATGCTCACCGCGGCGATGCCTGATCGCGATCTCAGCTTTAGAAACCTCGGCTGGAGTGGAGACACGGTATTCGGCGACGCTCGGAGCTACTTCGGACCACCGGCGGAGGGATTCGAACGCCTGACCAAGCACTTGGATGAACTCAAGCCGACTCTGATCATCTCTTGCTACGGGGCCGTCGCCGCCTTTGAGGGCGAGGACGGGTTGGCAACATTCACCGATGGCTACAGCACCCTGTTAGACATGTTTGCCAAGACCGGAGCGCGCATCGTCCTGATGTCTCCTCCTCCAGCAGAAACGCTCCCGCCTCCCCTGCCCAATCAAGAAGCCCACAATCAACGCCTTGCGACCTACCGCGATGCCATTCGCACTCTAGCAGAGAACCGAAACCACGGTTTCGCCGATCTTTTCGGAGCCCTCCAAGAATCCTGGGAAAGCTTGCCCCACCCTCTGACCGAGAATGGCATTCACTTCACAGATCAAGGCAACTTAGCAATCACGCCAATCATTGCAGCCACTCTTGGCCTAGAAGCCACAACACCCAATATCACGATCACACTTCCCTCGGGAGATGGGCAAACGACTCAGGGAACGCTTGAGCAAATCACTCCAAATGATCGAGGACTAAGTTTTAACTGGCTTCCTAAGTCAGCCTCACCGCTACCCTTGACTATTAGGGTAGAAGGTCTCGCGGAGGGCAATTACAAGATACTTCAAGGAGGAAATGAAACCCTCCTTGAATCCAAGGCGGCAGAGCTAGCGAAAGGGATCACCCTGACAGCCGAACAGTCTCAACCTCATTTGGCTAAATTACGGAAGACCATCCATCGGAAGAACGAACTCTTCTTTCACAAATGGCGCCCTCAGAATGAAACGTATCTCTTCGGCTTTCGAAAGCATGAGCAAGGCAACAATGCCGCAGAGATTCCTCAGTTCGAACCACTCATTCAAGAGCAGGAAGCGAAGATTAGCAGCCTGCTCCGCCCCTCACCCCTCACACTTACCCTCAAGCGCTAGAGTTGTCCTATGAAGCGAACCGTTTCCACACTAGCATCTCTCTCCGCAATCAGCCTGGCGTCTCTCGTCACGCCCTCGCTTGCACAGAGGAAT
Organism: Caprella mutica; assembly: GCA_947561585.1. Taxonomy (NCBI): domain Eukaryota; kingdom Metazoa; phylum Arthropoda; class Malacostraca; order Amphipoda; family Caprellidae; genus Caprella; species Caprella mutica. The sequence continues at coordinate 72,894 of CANNZV010003664.1, forward strand.
CTCAAGAACATCCCGGATCCCACTCCAGAGGTCCAACTAGCAAGCTTTCAAGTCGCAGAAGGGTTCGAAGTGAACCTCTTTGCCAGCGATCCCATGATCGCCAAACCCGTGCAAATCAATTGGGACGCACGCGGCCGATTATGGATTGTGAGCAGTAAGATCTATCCACAGATCGAACCGGGTCAGGAAGCGCAGGACGAAATCCTCGTGATCGAAGACACGGATCACGATGGCGTGGCCGACAAGAAGACAGTCTTCGCCGATGGACTTCTCATTCCCACGGGCGTGTTGCCAGCTGATGGTGGAGCCTACGTCGCCAACTCCACAGAAGTCGTCTTCATGCGCGATACCGATGACGATGGCCGAGCCGATGATAAGGAAATCATTCTAAGTGGATTCGGGACCGAGGATACACACCACATTCTGCACACCTTCCGCGGCGGGCCAGATGGGATGGTCTACATGAATCAGTCCATCTACATTCACAGTCATGTAGAAACGCCTTGGGGTGTAAGGCGTTTGCTAGCCGGAGGGATCTGGCACTTTCGCCCAGAGACACGCGAGCTAGGTGTGCTCTGCAACGGCTTCGTCAATCCTTGGGGACACGTCTTCGACCGCTGGGGCCAGTCTTTCGCAACCGATGGTGCCTATGGCGAAGGAGTAAACCATGTCTTTCCCGGCTCTGCCTTTGTCGCGACACCTGGAGCGAAGCGCATGCTGAAAGGGCTCAGCCCTGGTCAGCCAAAGCAATGTGGCCTCGCCGTCCTCAGTGGCCGTCATCTTCCTGAAGAGTGGCGCGGACAAATGGTGACCAATGACTTTCGCGGCCATCGCGTGAACCGATTCGCAATTAGCGAAGATGGTAGTGGCTACCAAGCCCGCCAACAAGAAGACCTTCTTTGGACCAAACACGGCGCGTTTCGCCCCATCGGTATCGAGATGGGACCAGACGGTGCCATCTACGTGGCGGACTGGTACAACCCTATCATTCAGCACGGCGAAGTCGATTTCCGAGATGACCGACGAGATCAAACACACGGTCGCATTTGGCGAATCACCGCTAAGGATCGCGCCCCTCTCAAGTGGCCCGATATAGAGGGAGCTGATATAGACAGTCTGCTAGAGTTACTGCGAGCACCTGAAGACCTCACTCGCCATCACGCTAAGCAACAGCTCCGTATCCGAGGTCTCGAGGAAACCAAGCCCAAGCTCGACGCCTGGGTCGCTGCGCTGCCGCCCGAGAGCGATCATCTTCAGCTCGAAGCACTCTGGACTTATCAAAGCCTCAATGTTTTGGAGGCACCCTTGCTCAAGAAAGTACTTACCGCCTCTGATCACCGCGCTCGTGCTGCCGCTATTCGCATTCTATATCATTGGCACACCAGGGTGCCAGACGCCCTAGCTCTTCTCTCCACGGCGATCGCGGATCCACACGCACAAGTCCGCCTGGAAGCCATCAATGCCCTCAGCCAAGTCGGCTCCGTTGAGGCATTTGGAGTTGCCATGGTCGCACTGGATCACGCCATGGACGAACAGCTCGACTTCGCTCTATGGCGAACGGCAAGAGATCTTGAGAGCATCTGGTTGCCAGCTCTTCAGTCTAATCAGTTTCAGTTTCCTAGCACTGCGCAACGCATTTATGCCTTGCGAGCGATCGAGAATCCTGAAGCCCTCAAACC
>CANNZV010003664.1:74649-101381 GCA_947561585.1 Caprella mutica
GGGATCCAGATGACCTTACCTCCGTCTTTGCCAAGGCACTGGGAGGACAGGGCACCTTCCAAACCAGGGCGCTTGAAACCCTCAATGCCGCTGCTTCGCAACGGAATCTCAGACCACGTGGAGATCTCTCCAAGATCGCCACGTTGTTAGAAAGTGAGAATGAAGCCTGCGTCATCCTCGCCTGCCAAACAATCGGACATTGGAAACAAGACGATCTCATGAATCGCCTCGCTTCCATGGCTGAGGCCCCAGCCACAAGCGAGCCCACCGCCGCTGCCGCAATCAAGGGAATCAGACTCTTCGGCAAGTCGAGTGTGACCACGCTCGATAAACTGAGTCAGAACGACAAACTTTCTCCTGCCCGTCGGCTCCGTTCTGCGACAGGAATCACGCAGCTCGATCTTGGCAAAGGAGTTCGGATTGCCGCTAATTTGTTAGAATCCATCGATCAGGATAGCCCAGCCGTGCAAGAGCTCTGGACCACGGTGCTCTCGATCAAAGAGGGCCCAAAGGCATTAGCTGACGCCTTAAAAGGACGCCCACTGGCTAAGCCAGTGGCCTACGCGGGTATCCAGAAAGCAAACTCCGCCGGCAAACGAGCTGGTGTCTTGGTCGAAGCTCTGACCGCAGCTGGTGAACTCGGGGCGGTGAACCAGGACCTTACAGAGACTCAAATGGCCGCGCTCATTCAGGAAGTCGTAGATCAGGGGGATCCTCATCGCGGTGAATTCATTTACCGAAGAGCCGAACTTCAGTGTGCTGTTTGTCATGCTTTGGGAGGCGCTGGAGGGAAACTTGGTCCAGACATGATCAGTCTCGGAGCCAGCGCACCGATAGACTACATCATCGAGTCGTTACTCAATCCAAATAAGAAGATTAAGGAAGGCTACCACATGACTACCGTTTACACGAAAGATGATCGCGTTCTTTCTGGCTTCGTGGCCCTGGAAGACGATCGCCAACTCGTCTTGCGCGATGCAGCCAATCAAGAGACGACCATTTCCAAAGACCTAGTGGCCAAGAAAGAGATCATTTCCGTCAGCATGATGCCGCCGGGCCTAACGAGCGGTTTGCGCCGCGATGAATTCATTCACCTAGTCCGCTTTCTGTCAGAGCTCGGTAAGGAGGGTCCATTCAAGGTACCGCCTCGTCGTCTCGTAAGACGCTGGCGCGTGCTCAACTTCACAGATGCCATTGCTGAACCGGTGCGCAAAGGAGACCAGCGTTTCTTTGCTATTCAGGATGACGCCAAAGAGTGGGTTCCCGCCTACAGCACTGTGCGTGGGGTTCTTCCGATCAATGACATTCCCTCCAAGAAACGGTGGCTCTACCTCGTGGCACCTCTGCGCTTCGACCTTGAGGTCACCACACCAGGCGATATCGGTATTCAGTTCAATACCAGTGAGGGCATGCGCGCCTGGGTAGGAGAGAAAGAAGTCAGCTTCGAGAACGATCGGCTCACACTGCCACTAGAGAATGGCAATCATGTGATCACGCTAGTCATCGACGGCAACGCCTTTCCAAAACCTACCCTTGAGGCCGAACTCATCGACCTTCCGGGTTCAACTGCCGCCGCACAAGTCGTCAGCGGCAGTTGAACGAATATTGATTACGAGCCTTACGCGCGACCTGGCACGGGATGGCATTCTACATTGCGCATCACCGCGATGGTCTCTCCGCTATCAGACTCCAAGTAAGCATTCAGACGGAGACGCTCTGGTGAAGAATCCACCCCCTCAAGCACGCAACGGAGTGCCTGATTGTAGTTGGCCTGCGGAGCCTGCACAAACTCGCCAATCGAGGTGACGAAGAACTCTGAGTCCTGAGTGAAGAGTCCCCACACAAAGGCTAGTTGAGTGATCCCATCAATCATCGCCGGATGGAAGAGGTAAGTATCTTCAGGCCAACCAGCGTCTTCAGGAGGAAGCAATCGCCCGAGCGCGCCCTGAGGCGAAACGCCTTCGACCCTATGGATAACCTGGAAGGCTGGCCCATGGAGGAGAGCTCCTGGACCATAAACATGACTGCCAGTCCAAGCCGTGCGTTCTAGATCCAGCTCGGGAGCGGCTGTTAGACCGAGAGATTCTTTGTCTTCCACCTGCTCGACCAGAGCAGCGTAACGCAACTGGCCATCAGCATCGAGTAATCGAACAGAAGACTGCCCACCCCACTGGAAGCTACTGAGAGAATCCATGACGATCGAGAACGGCACTGAAGCGCTGTCGTAATCAGGCAGCGCTATTCCCTGAAGCTGCTGGAAATCTCTGCACCTCAGGAACCCCTTGGAACCAGCCGTTTGGCGAGCATTCCTCAAGAACCACTCCATGACCATGACTCCAGGCACGGCGGGAACGCCTTGCACTTTATGATCTTGAAGCTGCGGCGAATTTGCTTGGTTAACCTGAATCTCGGTCTGTGAATTGAGATAAGAAGTGTGAAGCACTGCCTTACCAGAAGGACGACGCGGACCTAAGAGGACTTGGATATCGCCTCGACTATTGTTAGAGAATTCATCTGCGATCACTCGACCGGTCTGAGCTCGCGGAATGACCTCGATTCCCTGAGCACTGAGGCTCTCAGACATTTGACTGCTCACAGTGCCATCATCACAGAAAGCCCAATTGATTGAGCGGATCACGCAGTTCGCACCACGGCGATGAGCCTCGGCACAAGCCACCCTATTAAGAGTTTCATTGGACATGGCATAATCGGCCTGGCCAGCACTACCACTTTCATGTAGCGATGGTGAGAGGAATCCGATCAGTTGCAAGGGATCTTGTTTCGTCAGTGCCAGGAGATGCTCAACCCCGATCAAATTGGCACGCAGAACCTGAGAGACTTGATCGTCTGTCTTTGAATCGATCCTCGCCTCTTCGCGCATGCCGCACGCATGGAGTAGTCCAGCCACTCCACCCCACTGCCCACGCACCTGCGATAACACTGCCTGGAGCGCACTGGGGTCCGTAGAATCCACGGCAAAGTAACAAACATTCGAACCCGCCTCACGCAGCTCATTCATGAGTCGACGCACTTCGCGCTGCTGCAAGAAGGAGTTCAACTGCTGTTCGATCATCTCTGGAGTGCTCGCATGATCACCTTGATGACGAGACAAGTCTAACAAAGTATTGCGAATCTCATCGGGATCAGTCAGGCTCGCAAAGGGATCCTCATCCTCTTCTTGCATGACGACTGATCCTAACAAAGCGAAACGTTGGCGTTGCCTCTTTGCCATCTCCAGCACGGGTGATGTCAGAATGCCATGACCAGCGCCATGAACAATCACCGTGCCATCTTCAGGAAGATTCGTCACCCCGGTCGAAGCAAGCTCAGTTGCTTCTAACCCTTGAGTTAAACGAGTCCCATCAGAACTCAGACCGACCTCTACTTCTGGCCCACCATCTGTGAGTTCGCGAAGAATACGTCTCGCTAGCACTTCAGCAGAACGCCCTTCGCGTTCCACATCCAGCGCCTTGACTCCAATGTCAGGCCATTCAGCAGCTACCGTGCGAGCCAGGCCGGACAGGCCACCTGCCCAAGCATCTTTTTCACTCGAAGCACTCATGCCGAAGTCCCCGCCCGTGTCTTGAACTGTGACAAAGAGACCTCGGCGATCGCCAAGCCCTTGAACCACTGAACGAGCGGCTTTAAAAGCCTCCAATTGAATCGCTGTCGCTTGCTCTGACGTCGAAACCTGACTGAGCCCATTCATGACGATAGCAGCACAAGCGTCTTGAGGCACATTGTCAGTGACCTCTGCCTGGAAACCCTCAGCGAGAAGCAAATCACGCAAAGCCTCTGCCACGCGACGATCGTCTGGCACAATATGGATCTTGTCCACGAGATGGAGTTGCGGTAAACCGAAACCACAAGACGTTGCTACCTGACCACGGATCACATGTCTATCCACTGGCACATCTGGCTCAGCGGGAGCGGATGGAGAAACTATGGGAGCGACTTCAGGCACCTCAGTGGCGGCTGCCACCGCTACAAACGGCGATACCGCCACGGGCTCTGCTGCAACAAACGGACTCGATGCGATATCTGGCTCATTGTCTGCCACGACAGGCCGAAAAGGCGTCATCGCTGGCAACTCAGCGGCAGGCGTTTCATCGACGGCCGGAGCAGCCATAGCTTCTACTGCCAACGCAAAGGGCGAAGTGGGCACCGCCGCGATCGGCTCAACCGCTTGGAAAGGAGATCCATCAGGATCTACCACTGGAGTTGGTGTTTCTCCGGCTAACTGAAACGGAGAGGACTTAGCAACAGGGCTAGTCTCCGGCTCAGAATGAACCACAGGCTCAGGCTCAGCCACCTCAGCAGGCGCACTCGCAGCCACTGCTAGGAATCCGACCAAGCGACCAAGATCTAAGAACTCAGGAATCCGCGTGAGGGGAATCTCTGGAGCATTCGAATAGTGACTCTGCACCTCGCCGAGGACCTCAACCACTTTGGGAGGCGTTAAGTCCAACTTTGTGCCTGATTCAAGATGCTCTTGTAGCATCTCAAGCGGAAAACCCGTCTTCGATGAAACAATCGCTAACAAACCATTGCGGTCGAGCGTAGGTCCATCAGCAACGACCACCGAAGCCTCTTCAACAGAAGAAACCTCCGGCGTGACAGCCGTAAACGGACCAGCAGTCTCTATCGGAGCAATAAACTCCGCTTGAAAAGGAGTTGGGTTCAGCTCCGCTGACATTGGCGGAATCTCCGCTGCCATTGGCGGAATCTCCGCTGCCATTGGCGGAATCTCCGCTGCCATTGGCGGAATCTCCGCTGCCATTGGCGGAATCTCCGCTGCCATTGGCGGAATCTCCGCTGCCATTGGCGGAATCTCCGCTGCCATTGGCGGGATCTCCGCCGCCATTGGCTCAATGGTGACCGGTGCTGGAATCTCTTCAGCTAAAGGGATTTGTGCTGACTCTGGAGCGACCTCCTTAGAAGCAGGTACAAACGGAGAAGCTTGCGCTACGGATGCCTCTGGAGGGACCTCTTCGACAATTTCCTCTCCGTCGTTAGGCTCGACAAGTGCCTGCAGCTTAGTGATCTGTCCTGGTAGCGGCGGCAAGACGAAAGAAGTCGCTGCAGCTAATGGAAGAGGCGGCATATCACCTGGAGCTTCAAGTTGCACTTCCTCTACGACCTCAGAGATCGAAGGAACAAGCGTGCTTGCGATACTTGGCTCCTCGACCTTCGATTGCGGCACCTCCGCTGCAGGAGCGGGAGCTTCGACGACCTCTGGCCGCGCTGGTTCTTCTGCTAGTGGCACAGGTGACACATTCTGAGGCTTAGGAATCTCCGCGACCACCTCTGACACCACAGGATTCAACGGCTCAGGCGTAACCAATGGCTCCACATCAAGCGCAGACAGCGCAACAGCTGAAGCCTCAGGGTCCTGACCTTGTGCAACGTTAGAAGCAAATCTTCCTGCCAAAGAGCTTAGATCAGTAGGTGAGCCGGTAGATTCAGAACTTGGACCAGCAACGTCCGGTTCTGAAGGCGACAAGATTGCAGCATTAGCCTCCGTTCCACCCTTCTCATCGAGCAGTTCGGAGGTCTCGGCCTTTCCCACGAGCAGCGGGCTGGCGGTGCGATTGGCAAGCACTTTCTCTGCAGCAACAGTTGTCGCCCGTGCGATGATCACATCTGCCTCGGCACTCGCCCGGACAACCATATTGTTAGCATCTGCATTTGCCTGTGCCACCACGGCTTCCGCATCACTGTTAGCCTTGGCCAACAGCACTTCAGCCTCTGCCTTAGCTTGCTGAGCCAGCTCACCGCTTTCCGCACGGGCTTGAGCAATCAACTGCAATCCTTCAGACTTGGTTCTTTCCGTATAATCATCTGCTTGGGCTTTCGCAAGGACGAGAATCTCGTCTGCAGATGCCGAGGCTCGTTTGGCCACCTCTTCAGCATCAAGCTGCGCTTTCGCCATCACCCCCTGCTGCAAACTCTGAATATCTTCTGCTAGAGTGCTGCGTATTTCGACCACTCGCTGAAGAGCAGCCTCCTGACTTTTAGCGACTGCAGACTGGAACTGCGAAGATGCTTGCTCCGACTCTCGCCTAAAGGCATCCAGAAGCCCATCGAGGTGCTGCAAATGTGGAGGCTCCACGGCGGGAACAGGGGCGGAATCCGAAGGGCTTGGCTCAGTATGCTGATTCATTCTAATTATAATAATTGCAGATAATTGATTAAATACCCTTAATTACCATAGAATCAATATAGAATAGCGCTGGTTTTAGTCCTCTCGCTAGTGATTCTCAGCATTCCGAAACTCTCGCGATCTCGCCATACAAGCACGCTTGGAGCGCCAAGTTTACACCAATCTTACCTTCAAATTACAGAGGTGTAATTGCACACCAAAGCCAAACAAATGGTCGTCAGAGCTGCGCTGAATTCCGTGATGAAACGAAATACACCCATCTTACCCACCCGAAATCGAACCATGAATCCAACCAACACCCTTGTGAAATCAGTCTCACTAGCAGCTGTCAGTATGTTCTGCCTTCAGCCACTCAGCGCACAGCAAAGCCCGCTCGCCGAGAGGATGAAGGTCGACAACACGCCACCTATTCGGGAAGGCGCGCTCGGAGGCTATGCCAATATTGTCGATCGCGTCGCTCCTAGCGTCGTGAGTATCTCAGCTTCCAAAACCGCGCCCCAGATGACGAGCATCGATCCACGATTACACCGGTTCTTCAGCATTCCTCAGGGGCCTTCGGCTCCGCGTCCGCAGCAGCAAGGAGCAGGATCCGGCGTCATTCTAACAGCCGATGGTTACATTGTCACCAACAACCACGTTGTCGCAGACGCTGACGAGATACTGGTTTCACTGTCAGGAAATAAAGTCCCCTACCCCGCCAAAGTAGTCGGGGTAGATCCAGCATCTGACATCGCCGTTTTAAAGATTGATGCTGATGGCCTACCCACGATCAATGCGGCCGACAGCTCTACACTTAAGGTCGGTGACACCGTACTCGCACTTGGCAGTCCCTTCGGACTGAGCGAAACGGTCACGACTGGTATTGTCAGTGCCTTAGGTCGCAACGATGTCGCGATCGCCAGCTACGAGAACTTTATCCAGACGGATGCTTCCATCAATCCTGGCAACTCCGGTGGTGCTCTCGTAGACAACAGGGGACGCCTCATCGGCATCAACACGGCCATTCTATCTAAGACTGGTGGCAATGTGGGGATCGGTTTCGCCATCCCCGTAAACATGGTTCTCAACGTCGCCGACCAGCTCATCGAGAATGGCGAAATGAAGCGCGGCTTCCTTGGCGTCAATTTGCGCGAACTAACGCCGGACTTAGCCAAAGCTTTCCAGATACCTGCAAATCAGGGCGTGCTCGTAGAACAAGTCTTCCCTGACACTCCAGCAGCAGATGCCGGTCTTCAGTATGGTGATGTGATTCTCAAAGTCAACGACACCACCGCTGACGACCTCAGAGCGACTCGGCTCTACGTGAGCAATCAGCGGCCTGGCAGCACGGTCGTCCTCGGCATCCAGCGTGGTAATCAGCAACTTGATATCGACGTCACCATTGGGGAACTTCCTAGCAGAGATCTAGCCTCGAGCGGCCGCATGACTCGTCCGCAGAAGAATGGTAGCCCCACACCACGTCCGGCTGAACTCCTCGAAGGTGTCACCGTAGACGAGTTACAAGAGAGCTACCGTCAGTCCCTCAATCTCGATTCTGATGTCGAGGGTATCGTCGTGACCGAAGTCGCTCCGAATTCACCTGCTGCTAACAAAGGCATCCGCCCCGGCGATGTGATCACCGAGATCGGTCGCACACAGGTAACGAACCTAAAGGAAGCCAAAGACGCCTACGCTGCCGTCGATGGCGACCTTTTACTACTGAGAGTCTGGCGCGACGGCGTCGGTCGCTTCGTCGCGATCAAGGCCGCCTAGCCAACGCGAGTTGTTGTTGAGTAAAGACTGCGCCCCGAGCGGCGGGGCCTCCTTATCACTGGCAGAAGCCAGCGGTAGGGAGGCTGCCGCCCTCGGGGCGCTTCGGTTCCCCATTGCCACCAGATTGATCCCTCGTAGACTTCCCCAATGAAATCGGTTCTGACACTCTTCGGGCTCTCCGTTGCCAGCCTTCTTGCTCAAGCTCCGGAAGACGCCCTCCTCGGAAATGTGCGCCAGGTTACTTTTGCCGGAAAACGCGCTGGCGAAGGCTATTTCAACAGCGACGGCACCCAGCTGATCTTTCAAAGCGAGCGTGATGAAGAGAACCCCTTCTTTCAGATCTTCGTCATGGATCTTGAGACTGGCGACGTCGAACAAGTCTCTCAAGGCCACGGAAAGACCACCTGCGCCTGGATGCATCCCGACGGTGAGCAGGTCCTCTATGCCTCCACCCACGACGACCCCAAAGCGCGTGACAAACAGACCGAAGAGTTAGCATTTCGTAAGTCTGGTACAGAACGCCGCTATTCTTGGGACTACGACGAGAACTACGACATCTACGCCTCCTCACTCGATGGCAAGACGATCACGAACCTAACCAAGACGAAAGGCTACGACGCCGAAGGCAGCTATTCTCCGGATGGCGAGTGGGTCGCCTTCGCTTCTAACAGGCATGCTTACACCGAAACGTTAGACAAGAAAGAGAAAGCGCGATTCGAGATCGATAAATCCTTCCTCATGGAAATCTATCGGATGCGCGCCGACGGCGGCGAGTTGCAACGCCTAACAAACGTCAATGGCTACGACGGCGGCCCCTTCTTCAATGCCGATGGCACAAAGATCTGCTGGCGTCGATTCAATGAAGGCGGCGACCAAGCCGAGATCTGGACCATGAATGCCGATGGTTCCGATCAGAAACAGATCACCAAGCTTGGGGCCATGTCTTGGGCCCCTTTCTTCCACCCTTCCGGAGACTACCTGATCTTCGCAACCAATCTCCATGGATTCGGAAACTTCGAACTCTATCTCGTAGATACCGCAGGCAAGAACAAGCCCGTCCGGGTCACCCACACGGATGGCTTTGACGGCCTTCCCGCCTTCTCACCTGATGGCAAACAACTCAGTTGGACGAGCAATCGCACGCCTAACAAGACCTCACAGCTTTACTTCGCCGAGTGGAATCACGCCATGGCAGTGGACCTCCTAGCAAGTGGCGCAACGAATGATTTCTCCGACACCACGGCGCCAATCACGGTGAAAGACCTAACCAAGCATATCACCTACCTAGCCTCCGAAGAACTAGAGGGCCGCCTCACCGGCACTGAAGGAGCCAAGCTTGCCACCACCTATGTCGCCGAAGCTTTCCAGCACCTCGGCTTAGAGCCTGCCGGTGACCAGAACAGCTATTTCCAAGACTTCGACTTCACCGCAGGCGTGGATCTTGGCCAGGAAAACAAACTGACACTCACACAATCAGAAACGACTTCTGAGTTCGAAGCGGAGAAGGATTGGCTACCCCTTTCTTTCTCACAGAATGGCCAAGTCGCTCCAGCGGAGATCGTGTTTGCAGGCTACGGCATCGAGGCGCCAAAAGAAACCGGTGAGAATGGCGAGCAGTTTGACGAGTACAGCTCTTACTTTCATCTCGACGTGAAGGACAAATGGGTCCTCGCCTTCCGATACAGCCCACACAAAGTTTCCGATGCCGAGCGTCAGCGCTTCACCCGCTACAGCAGCCTGCGATTCAAAGCCATGCTGGCACGTCAGAAAGGCGCTCGTGGTCTGCTAGTGGTCAGCGGCCCCAATTCCAAGGTAAAGAACGAGCTCATTCCTCTCTCCTTCGACGCCTCACTTTCCGGCTCAGGTGTGGCGGCCATATCTATCAGCGATGCGCTCGGTCAGAAGCTTCTCGATACTGCTGGGAAAGATCTACAAACGCTTCAAGATCAGTTAGACACCGGCAAGATGAGAGAGGGCATTCCTCTCGCAGGCATCACGCTAGGAGCCACCATCGACATCGATGAAGAGAAACGCACAGGGCGAAACGTCATCGCCATGCTTCCCGGCGACTCCCCCAACCCGCATGAGCCCATGATCATCATCGGCGCTCATGTCGATCACCTTGGGCGCAAAGTCAGCTCTAGCTCACGCGCTAAAGAAGGCGAGGAGAACGCCATCCACTACGGCGCAGATGACAACGCCTCTGGAACAGCTGGCATGCTAGAGATCGCTCAGTGGATCACCGACATGAAAGCCAAGGGTAACCTCAAACAGAAGCGCAGCATTCTCTTTGCCGCTTGGTCTGGAGAAGAGCTCGGCTTGTTAGGCTCCGCGCATTTCACCAAGACCTGGGCCAAGATGTTCGGTAACGAAGACGCCAAGCTCGGTGGCCTCTTCGCCGCTTGTTTGAACATGGACATGATCGGTCGCCTACGGAAATCCCTCGTCCTACAAGGCGTGGCTTCGAGTGATCGCTGGCCCATCGAGATTGAGAAACGAAACATTCCCGTGGGACTTCCCATCGTGACGCAGAACGACACCTACCTCCCCACTGACGCCACCTCCTTCTACCTTCGCGAAGTACCCATCCTCAGCGCCTTCACCGGCGCCCATGATGAGTACCACACGCCACGTGACACCGTCGATCTCATCAATTTCGAAGGCACCCAGAAGATTTCCAAATTCATGGGCCTCGTCCTCCGATCACTCGCCACCAGCGAAGACGCCCCCGAATACAACGAAGTCGCCCGCCCAGAGAATCAAGAGAACCGCGGCGGACTCCGCGTCTATCTAGGCACCATTCCCGACTACGCTCAGGGCGATATCGAAGGCGTGAAACTGTCAGGCGTGCGCAAAGGCGCCCCAGCCGCCGAAGCCGGCATCGAGTCCGGAGACATCATCATCAAGCTCGGAGGCAAGGCCATTAAGAATATCTACGATTACACCTACACGCTCGGCGCCCTCAGCATTGGCGAGGAAACAGAGATCATCGTGAAGCGGAAGGGCAAAGACAAGACCTTCAAGATTGTTCCAAGTTCGCGAGACTAAAATGAACCCATTTGTTCTATGAATGATAGACACCAATTGCGTGGCATGGCATTCTTGGGACTCTGTCTTGGCTTGATTGGAAAGCTCTGCAGCACTCCTTCCAAGGTAGAATCCCAGCATGAGCACTCGATAAGCCACCATGCTAGTGCTAGCCAGCATGAAGAAGGAAACCAGCGTCAGCCCAGACCTCGCCCGACCGTCGAGGATCTCAAAACAGCAGAAGGCTTCCAACTCAAATTACTGACTGCACTGTATCTCGAAGACGCGTCAATCGACGAGGTCCTCGAGCTCATTGAGAATCTCCAAGATCCCAACAGAAAAGCACTGACACACGTCCAGTCAGCGATTCTCCATCGTGGGATTGAACTCGCGCCCCAGGCCACCTTGGCAAAGTTGAAGGGCGCACACGCGAAGTGGCGGCGACGCGAACTGTTTGAGATCTGGGCCGAAAGCGATCTCGAAGCCGCCTTGGCCGCTAGCCGTATGCAGACCCCTGAGCTTCATGAACAGGTCATCATGAGGTTAGGCGAAGAGGATCCCGAGAGAGCGCTGGCCATGCTTGAAAAGGAAGACCTTGGCTGGGCTGATCAGAGAGGCTATCTCGAATCGATGCTGTGGGAGAGGCGGCTTAAAATCGATCATGACAGTGCATTCAAGCAAGCGCTCGAGCTAACTAACAATCCTGCCAAGACAAAGGCGCTGACGGCTTTGCTCCGCCAATGGAAGCATCAAGATAGCGCTGCGGCGATTGAGTGGTTGGAGCAACAAGAGGATCTCCCAGGAAAGCTCAAGCTCTACGAGAGCCTTATTGAAGAAATGCCCCTGGAGCATCTTCGCCGCGTTCATGAAGGCATTGCCAAGCTGAGACCTCAGGATCCCGTGCGAGCCGTTGTGGATAGCCAATTGATCCAGTCCTTAGTCGAGAAAGACATGAAGGCTGCCGTCGACATGGTGCGGGAAGCTCCGAAAGGGCCCTACCGAGATCAATTGTTCGGCGCGATCAACCAAAGCGATCATCGCCCAGAAAACCTACTAATGTTAGCACGCGAGTTAGAGATCGATCTGAATAGTCGAGGAGAGTTCATGAAAATCAAGACGCACGTAAAGAGTGGAAGCTCTGGTCGATCGCGTAGTAGTTGGCGTTCACAATCGCAGATTGAAAAGGCACTGACAGAGCTAGGAAGTGATTCTCCTCAGGAAGCGATCAAGGAAGCCTACGCGCTGTTTGGATCTGAGTGGGAATCGCGAAGTGAGATCGAGAACGTGCTCCAACAGTGGACGGCGAAAGATCCTAGCGAAGCGGTGAATTGGCTCATGGCAATCCCTAACAAAGAGGTGGCAGCAGACGTGGCCAGAGAGCCCTATGAAGCTTGGGTAAAGAATGCGCCGCAAGAGGCGGCGGCCTATCTTGAAGAGGCAGGCCTCTCCAAGCACCTCGGCGAGGACAGCACTCAGTTCGTCCAGTCACTCACCGAAATGTGGTCTGATCGAAGTCCTGAGGATTTGTTAGCATGGGCTGACTCTCTACCGGAAGAGGATCGCGCGGCAGTGCTACCGCAAGCCGTGGAGAGTGTGGCGGCGCGACAGCCCGAACTGGCTCTGGACATCATCGAGACATTGCCTCCCGAGCAGCGCCAGCAATCTATCGAAACAGCGGGGAAAGCGTGGGCCAGCCAAGCACCAGAAGCCGCAGCGGCGTGGTTGTGGCACCATTCACCAGACATCGATGTGAGCCGTGCCATGAGCGCCGCCGCGGAACAGTGGGTAATGAGCGAGCCTCTCGCGGCTTCTGAATGGGTCAGTACCTTGCCGAAAGGAGTTCGTCGAGATCACGCCGTAGCTGGCATGGTCCTCGGCTTGGTAACGACCAGTAATCCCAATCGCGATCTGGATGCCTCGCAAAGATGGGCACAAGCCATCCAGGAACCGGAGTTACAACAACATATGAACGGTTACGTAACGCAAGAATTAGAGTATGAGGCAGGGAAGAAACCGAAATCATGAAATCCTTGTTAGTCGTCGTTGTCAGTGCGCTCGTCGGATGGTTTGGCGCAGATTTCTTTCGAACCAAGACGTTCACGACGCCAACGACGAAGCGCGAGCACGCCAGAGGACCATCGTCTTGCCCAGTTCACTGAACGGCCAGCACCTGGACAGTAAGCTACCGGCCGATGCATTGCGATCCATCGACCATGCTTCCGTGGATACGTTAGTGTCTTGGTTGCAACAAGCCGTGCGCGAAAAGCCTTTCCCCCAATGGCCTTGTTCACCTGCTCTACGCCCGTCTGGTAGAGCTGGATTTACATCACGCGATCAAGCTGAGTGAGACCATTCCTGAGCTACAGGTCAATCTCTCTCAGGCCATCCAGGCATGGGCCGGGGAAGATCCATTGGCAGCATTTGCGGAAGCATTAGCAAAGGGGGCGAAATGGAATTATGTCAATGCCGTCTTCAGCGGCGTAAACGGCGAGGGGGCACTCTTGCTGTATGATCACTTGCTAGAGCGTGGCTATGACAAGTCAGAGCCCCACCTCATAAGCAAACTGATGCATCACCTCTATGACGCAGGTCCTGAGCAAGCCGCGCAGAAAGCCATTGCCCATGCATTGGCGGTGGAAGACGGCGCTGATAGCTTAGAGAGTGTGCTCAGTCGATGGTGCAGCGACGATCCCAAGGCCGCCTTCGCTTGGGTCAATCAACTTGATCAAGTAGTAGAGAAAGACCTCGCACTTACCCACATTGCGGAAGCTTGGGCGGAGGCCGACCCGGTAGGCTGCCTAACCAATGTGTGGGGCGCCTTGGATTCCAAGCAGCGCATGCGCTTAACTAGTCAGTTAGGTAGAGAGCTCGGTAGATCCGGAGATATCGAGACAATCCTACCATTGATAGAGGAGCATGTGAAATCTGAGCTCGTTCGTTCGCGACTCATGCGCGAGGTAACTCTCGGTCTTCGCTACTCGGATCACCCGCAGGCCTTGGTCGACTTACTCCCACATTTCAATACGACAGATCACCTTGGACAGCACTCCATCCAAGAAGCCGCTCGCCAATGGGCGAAAGTTGATGAAGAAGGTTATACAGAGTGGCTAGAGACGGTCGATGATCCCAATGTGAGGAAGCCCGCCGTCCAGGCCTTGATAGCTCAGTTGAGCGGACGCCATCCGAAACGCGCGTTAGCGCTCTACGCTGACGAGGTGGCCAAGTCGGGCCGCCTAAGCTTAGATTGGGCTGGGACGATCCTTGAAAACCTTCGCGCAACAGGAGAAGATCCTCGAGCCGTGATCGAGGGTCTACCCGAATCCGCACGCACGTCCATTTTCAAAGACTATGCCAGGCTCTTTACCGATGACGCCCCCGCAGAGACGGTGGCCTTCCTAGCATCACAGCCCGCCGGCCGAGAGCGCGAACGCGCCTTGCAGGAAGCCGTCAGTCACTGGGCAGGCACGGCACCCGATCAAGCTGTGGCGTGGATCGAAGGGCTCCCCGCAGGCGACACACGCA
Source organism: Caprella mutica (assembly GCA_947561585.1). Taxonomy (NCBI): domain Eukaryota; kingdom Metazoa; phylum Arthropoda; class Malacostraca; order Amphipoda; family Caprellidae; genus Caprella; species Caprella mutica. The sequence goes on from CANNZV010003664.1 coordinate 89,114, forward strand.
CCTACGCCTCACGCAATCTTGCCAGGAACTGGGCACGCTATGATCTTGAAAGTGCGGAGCAATGGTTTGAAACGCTTCCTCCAGGCGAGCCTCGCACCGCCGCAGCCTTGGCCATGGCCGAAGCGCAAACTCGACTCGCCCCCGAGTCCGCCTTGAAGCTTCTGCGAGAGCTGCCCTCTGAGTATGCCCGAGATAAGTCCGTGCAAGAGAGTCTCCAGACGCTGGCCAATCACGATGTAGGAAAGGCCCGCGAACTCTTGTTACGAATAGCGCTTCCTGATGAGGCTCGCCAGCAGGCACAGAAGAAGATCGATCAAGCCGAAGCGATTCAGGCGTTCTTCAAATGACTGATGATTTCTCATCTGAACATCTAGAATCTTTATTTGATCCCGCTCACGCGAGGGCTACGCTCGCCGAGTGAAACCGTGACGCCCGGTCCGGCGTCAGATCACATTGTAAACTATCATCAACTAAGACGATCATGCCTCATTCCTTACCAGACCTTCCTTACGCGCACGACGCGCTCGAGCCACACATCGACGCGAAGACAATGGAGATCCATCACAGCAAGCATCATAACACATACGTTGTGAAGCTAAACGAAGCCCTCGCAGGCCATGCTGATCTCGACGGCAAGAGCGCAGAGGAGCTCATCAGCAACCTCGACGCCATTCCTGAAGGCATCCGCGGAGCCGTGCGCAACCACGGTGGCGGTCATGCCAATCATTCCCTCTTCTGGACGACCATCGGTGCAGGCAAAGGTGGCGCTCCTAGCGGCGATCTCGCAGCAGCGATTGATTCGGCTTTCGGTTCCTTCGACGCTTTCAAAGAGAAATTCGCCGCAGCTGCAGCCACCCGTTTCGGTAGTGGTTGGGCCTGGCTCAGTGTGAAAGATGGCGCGCTCGCCGTCAGCTCCACTGCAAACCAAGACAGCCCACTAATGGAAGGCGCTACGCCTATCCTCGGGATCGATGTCTGGGAGCACGCTTACTACCTGAACTATCAGAATCGCCGCCCAGACTACATCGGCGCATTCTGGAACGTCGTCGATTGGGACGCCGTCAGCACGCGCTTCGCCGCCGCTTAGTCTCCTAGCTGAATACTACTTCAATCGGGGCCGTGCCAATCTTGGCGCTGCCCCGATTTCGTTTTAAGGGGTGAAGATCTCGACCTCACGAGCACTCACCTCAATGACCGGATCCTCTGCACCTAGTGTAGAATCCCCTCCTCCGACCAGAGCTTGGCGTTTCCATGATTGCGGCTCAAGACCTAACAACCTCCTCTCGATCCTCACAGATACATCGGTCGCATTGACCACGACAAGCGCTCGCTGCCCCTCGTAGGAACGTTCCAACGCGAGCCAGCCATCACCTTTCTCGACGATAGCAAAGATCCCTCGCCTCCAAAGATCACTTTCTCGCCGAAGCTTGGTGAGTTTTTGATAGAATGCGTGCAGCGCTCGATCAAACTTCACTGGACTGGTCGCAACCTGGCGATCTCCTGGATGGGCCTTCTCTGAGTCGTAGGACAACTCAGGCCATACCATAGGCTTCCGGCAATCGGGATCATCGGCACCCCACATACCGGCTTCCGTGCCGTAATAGATGTAAGGTGCTCCAGGCGAGACAAATTGGAACGCCGCCAATTGTCGCAAACGACGCCAACCAGCATCATCGGGTCGACCAATATGATAGTCAGGCTGATGCTTCACACTGGCTGCGTGATCTAACCGCGCTGTAGGGTTCATGACCACAGAAGCAAGACGAGCCACGTCATGGCTATCAAGTAGGTTCTGTAGAACGAGCGTGCGCTCATAGCCATAGTCCGCATGAATCTTTGTCAGAGCCTGAGCGAAACGCTCGCTATCACCATGAGTCGCGGGTTCATGAAAAAAGGCAAAGGCAGCGTCGGCAAAGCGATAGTTCATAACTCCATCAAAAGCCGCACCAAGCCAGGGCGCAGCATTGGCCAACTCGTGATTCTGGTAGTCTTCCCACCAAATCTCCCCCGTGAGGTAAGCATCCGGATTGATCGCCTTGACCCAACCTCGCAGTTCCTTCCAGAACGACAAAGGCACTTCAGCAGCCACATCCAATCGCCAGCCGTCGATTCCATCGGAAGGGTCGCCATCACCATTCGGATCCATCCACCGCTTCACCACCGCATGCATGTGCACCTTGGCGTCCTCGCAGGGACCATGCTCGTCCTTTCGCAATTCTGGTAGTCCTTTCACATTCGCCCAGCCATGGTAGGCGAATTCATCTTCAGGAGTCGCTGGGTCATCCCATTGATCGATACGAAACCAATTCGCGAAGCGTCCCTCAGGGCCTTCTTGCTTCGCTCGCTGGAAGGCCCAGAATGGAATGCCCACATGATTGAAGACGCCATCAATGATGATCTTCATGTCTCGACGATGCACCTCCTCGATCAGTGTGAGGAAGAGCTTATCAGCTGCGGTCCATTTCCAAGTCTTAGGATCCGCCGGGTCTTCCGCCGCAAACATAGCAAGGTCACCTTGGGGATCAGGCCCGAAATGCTTATCAATATGATGATAGAGCGTCGCACCATACTTATGGAGAGACGGACTCTCGAAGACTGGATTCAAATAGAGGGCATTCACGCCGAGAGCCTTAAGATAATCGAGCTTTTCGAGGATTCCCTGCAAGTCGCCGCCGTAACGCCGGAGTTGAGCATGGTGGTAGAAATCTTGCCCATCCTGCTCCCAAGGCTGCAATTCATACCAATCTGAGGTCCATGGACTCACTTTCCAATTCTCTGGAACCACGAAAGGCCAGGTATCCTGCATGCTCGCCGGCACGGGGTCATTTGAGGCATCGCCATTGGCAAAGCGCTCAGGAAAGATTTGGTACCAAATGGCGTCTTGATGCCATTCTGCCGCCTGCAATGGCCATGCCAGCGCAACCACGAGCAACGCTTCGTACGACCATCTATATAGGTTCCGTTTCATTCCTCTATATCATAGGAGATCCTAAATTCTCAGCCCAGAACTATTCTTCTATCCGTTGTTGCCTTTTCCAGGGATTTCGATCAGTTACACCCCGCTATGGCAGGCTCATCCTCCTCTCTCAGACGTCGCCCACGCTTGATCGGCCCACGCAAGACCGTGGCCATCATTGCGAGCACTTTCCACGAGAATTACGTGGCCGCGATGATCGAGCACGCACGAGATGAGCTTCTCGCCAGCATGCCAAACGCATCCGTTCCACTCTATCGGGTGCCGGGTGCTTTCGAGATCCCAGTCTGTGCCTCCTACGTCACTTCCCATACAAATGTGGATGTCATCCTCGCTCTCGGCGTGGTTATCCGCGGCGAGACCGAACATGCTGACCTCGTTTCCAGTTCGGTCTTTCAAGCACTGCAAGAAGTAGCCATCACCGCCCAAGTGCCGATTATTAATGAAATTCTCCTGCTCGACGACGAAGAGCAGGCTGAAGAACGTTGCCTAGGCGAGGAACTAAATCGCGGGACCGAAGCTGGCCAAGCTGCCGTGTCTATGGCCGAACTCTTTACGAAGCTGAGAGAAACCTATCCTGATGTCATCGACAAAACCGGGTAGACGCCGGATCGGCCGCGAAGCCGCCATTCAATTCCTCTACTGCCAGGAACTCAACCCTGACGAACGCACCGAATCTCTCGAAGCGTTCTGGGATGTCCGTCCCATTCGACCAGAAGCGCGGACTTTCGCTGAGAAACTGATCGAAGGCGTACTCGCTCACGAAGCTGAGATCAATGAGATCCTCACAGAGAAGCTAGAGAACTATCGTCTCGAGCGCCTTGCCGCCGTCGACCGAAATATCCTTCGGCTCGCCATTCACGAGATCTTGCATCGCGAAGACATCCCCGATCCTGTCTCGATCAATGAAGCCATAGAGATCGCCAAACGCTTCGGTTCCACGGAATCCTCAGCGTTCGTCAATGGCCTCCTAGATAGTGTTCGCAAATCACGTCAATCTTCCTAACATCACGTCATGGCCGGATTATTCTCTAAGATAGCATCTCGCTTCAGTAAGAGTGACATCGATTGGGATGACGTTGAAGAGGAACTCATCGCAGGCGATCTCGGCGTCCAGCTCTCCATGGAGATCATCGATGACCTCCGTGCTCGCGGCCGGTCCATTTCCGGAGATGACATCGTCACCGCTTGTCGGGAAGAAGTCCGCAAACTCCTCCCCGAGAAGACCCCACCCATGGCACGAGCAAGCGAAGGCCCTAGCATTATCCTGGTGGTCGGTGTGAATGGCGTAGGCAAGACCACCTCCACAGCCAAATTGGGCAAATGGCTCAAAGGCAAAGGACACAGCGTCATGTTCGCCGCCGCAGACACCTTCCGTGCCGCAGCGATCGAGCAACTCGAGATCTGGGCTCAACGACTCGATATCCCCATCGTCAAAGGAGCTTACAAAGCAGATCCCTCCTCCGTCTGCTATGCCGCCTATCAGTCTGCTACCAAGAAAGGCGTGGATTTCCTTCTCTGTGACACCGCAGGTCGCTTGCACAATCGGCACAATCTCATGCAGGAGCTTGGCAAGATGGAGCGTGTGCTAGGCAAACTCGATGCAGATGCCCCCCACGAAGTCTTCATCGTCGTTGACGCCACCACAGGTTCGAATGCTGTCAACCAGGCCAAAGAATTTCAGGCTGCTCTTTCTAAGATGACCGGCCTGATCGTGACCAAACTCGATGGAAGCGGCAAAGGTGGCGTCGTCGCCGCTATTCAGAAACAGTTAGACGTCAGCCCTCGCTTCATCGGCACAGGTGAAGCCGAAGATGACTTTGAAGAGTTCAATGCCAAGCGCTTTGTAGAGCAAGTCTTGTAAGGGGCGCGCCGCCCTCAGATTTCAGTCCTTTGAGGACTCTTCCGCTTCGCCATGGCCAGAAGCCTGCGCCTGGCCAATGCCGTCGACAATATAGATCACTGCCGAGATCAGCGTGAATCCTCCAGCGATGCCTAGAATGCTCTGCTTAAGCGCACCGGCTGGAAACTGAAGCATGACCCAGGCTAACAAGACCATCTGAAAACAAGTAGCGACCTTCCCCGTCCAGTGTGAACGCACCCTAACATGTCCGACCACATGCTTCAGCAAGAGAGCGCCGAGAATGAGCACGACATCACGACTGATAACGATAGTCGTGAACCAAAGCGGTAATCCATCCGGCCACGATGAGAAGGTCAGAGTAATGACCGCGGCAAGCATGAGCCCTTTGTCCGCTGCCGGGTCTAGGATCATCCCTAGGCGGCTCTGCTGATTGAACCGTCTCGCAATGTAGCCGTCCAGAGCATCACTGACTGAGGCCAGAATGAAAACCCCGACAGCTAGCCAACGATAGACCTCGTTCGCCTGCCCTTGACGAACAGTGTCACCGTAATGGACTGCGAACCCCACAAACACGGGGATGAGCAGAAGGCGCCCAATAGTGATCTTGGTAGCAGTCGTCAGGGAACGATTCGACGACGGATCACATGATTTGCTCATCAAAAGGCAGCCTACGTCTGAGGCACTAATCTAACAATACAATCAGGCCCATTAAGAATAACATAGATATAGCCATCCGGAGCATCCGTCACATCGCGCACACGCCCATAGTCTTTCAGAATGATTTCTTCCTCGACCACTTCCTGATCGACAACTCGAAGGCGGCGAATTTCCTTCTGCGCGAGAGCTCCCACAAAGAGGTCGTTCTTCCACTTAGGAAACTTGTCGCCACGGTAGAAGCTCAAACCACAGGTAGCGATCGAAGGAACCCAGTAGGTTACCGGCTGCTCCATCCCTTTACGATGCGTTTCCGAAGTCATCGGAGTCCCATTGTAATTCATTCCGTAGGTGATGACAGGCCACCCGTAGTTGGCTCCTGGCAAGATCACATTCAACTCGTCACCACCTCGGGGACCATGTTCAGAATCATAGATTCGACCATCACGCGGATCTATGTCTAGCCCCTGAGGATTGCGGTGCCCATAGGACCAGATCTCTGGTAGAGCCCCCTCTTTACCCACGAATGGATTGTCCTTAGGCACACGCCCGTCGTCATGCAGACGGAAGATCTTTCCTGCAGGATTCCCCAAATCTTGCGCAATCTTCAAGCCCCCGCGCTCCCCAATGATGAAGTAGATGTAGCCCTGATCGAAGACGATACGCGTCCCAAAGTGGGCTCCTGAGCTAGTGTAGTGTGATTTGTCCGCCTTGTAGATCCATTCCTGATCCACCCAAGCATGATCCTTGATGCGCCCACGAACGACGGCGGTTTGTGTGTGAATCCTAGGTTTATCCTTGCCCTCAACCTTCTCACGCCAGCCATCGGAAAAGGCTAGATAGATCCAGCCATTCTTGGAGTAGTCCAGATGAGGGGCGACTTCTAACATTCCACCTTGCCCATGAACAATCGCCTCTGGCGTGTTTGCCACCGGCTCTGGATTCAGAGTGCCATCAGCTTCGACCACGCGAAGCTGACCACCTTTCTCCGTCACGAGCTTTCGTCCATCTGGCAAGAATGCTAAGGCCCAAGGATTCTTCAATCCTTTCTCTACGACCATTTCAAAGACATAATTCTCATGCTGCGTCTTGGTGATCTTGCCAGGCTCCGGCACGGGAAAGCTCATGCCCTTGACCTTGGCTTCTCTCTCCTTCTCCCGAAGAAAGATGACCATCGCGCGAATCTGATCCTGAGAGAGGATGCCTTCCCATGGGGTCATTCCCAGTTCCAGATTCCCTTTCGCAATGGAACGGAAGAGCGCCTCATCAGAGCTCCCATGCTTCCACTCGCCATCGATGAGTGAGCCTCCTTGCCCTCCTTCTAACTCTGCCCCATGACAGTTCGCGCAGTATTGTCCAAAGATATCCTTAACCTTCATCTTCGAGAGATCAGGTGCAGCCTCATCGGCAGCAAACAATGTGGTGCCGATCATGAAGGGAGCCAAGATCGCAGGAACGAGAGATCGAATCGTCATAGGTTTCCCATCAAACGCTCGTTAGCCCTTTGTATCAAGCACGTTCGACCCGCTCGATCCTCGCCATACCATTCGCGTCTTGACCCCCTCTCTCCATGTGTAGAATGGCCCCATGACATCACCTCTTTCACGCCGTTCATTTATTGGGAAATCGGCTACCACAGCAGCGATCGCAGCCACAGCAGCGAGCCTCCAACATCGACTCAGTGCTGCTGATGAGAAAGGTGGACTGAAAGGACGGGTCAATCACTCTGTCTGCAAGTGGTGCTACCCCAAGATCAATCTGGAAGACTTCTGCGTGGCGAGTAAGGAAATCGGTCTCACCTCGGTCGATCTCATGCAGCCTAGCGACATGAAAGTGCTGGCGAAACACGGTCTCACTTGCGCCATGGTCAGCAATCCGACGATCGAAGGCCCCAGTGGCAAGAAGCTCGGCGGTATCGAGCGCGCTTGGAATCGCATCGAGCACCATGACAAACTCGTCGAGGCTTACACCGCTCAGATCGATGCGGCTGCCGCTGTCGGTCTAGACAATGTCATCTGCTTCTCGGGCAACCGTGACGGTTTGGCTGATGACCTTGGCATCGAGAATTGTGCGAAAGGTCTCAAGCGGATCATGAAGCACGCTGAGTCCAAGAAAGTGACCATCACGATGGAGCTGCTCAATAGTAAGGTCAACCACCCTGACTATCAATGCGACAAGAGCGACTGGGGCGTCGCGCTCTGCAAGGCGATCGATTCAGACAACTTCAAGTTGCTCTACGATATCTATCACATGCAGATCATGGAAGGCGACATCATCGCCACTATCCGCAAGAGCCATCCTTACTTTTCACATTATCACACAGGCGGAGTTCCCGGTCGCAATGAGATCGATGACACGCAGGAGCTGAATTACCCTGCCATCATGCAAGCCGTCGTCGCCACTGGCTTCAAAGGCTACGTCGCTCAGGAGTTCCAGCCTAAGCGTGAGGACACCATCGCCTCTCTCAATCAAGGCGTCCGCATCTGCGACGTTTAAAGCGAACGCAGAAACGCCAGAAGCGCCGTAAGTTCACCCGGAGGCAGCGCCTCCGGAAGTTGGTGCTGTCGTAGGAGGAACAGATCCTCAAGCGACTCGGAGCTATTGTCGTGCAGCAGCGACGCTCGGTGACCCACGCCTCGCAATGAGGGCGGGTTAAACGAATCTTCTCCCAACTCATCCATCACACCGACCTCGTACGTCTTGGGCGAGGTGTAGAGAGGCGGCTCATGGCAGATGGCGCATTCGAGTGATTCAAAGACCTTCGCTCCAGAATCAATAAGGTATTTGTCCTCACCCTGCGCCGGGATCGGCGGCAAGCTCCCCAAGTAAGTAGCAAGATCGCTCACTACATCTTCGCTGAGCTTTCGGCGGCCACCCATGGTCTTCACAACAGAGCTGCGAATCTGCTCTTCCAGAGTGTTGACATTTCCTCTCCAACCTAACGGCTCCGTATCCGCGACGCCGAGTAGAGAAAGAATACGTTTCGGCGTGCCATGGTGCCCATCAGATAATGTATCTGCGAGGCCTCCCGAGCTGTGGCCATTCGTGTGGCAACTGTGACAGCTCATCCAGCCATCCAAGGACAAAGTCGCATCGTGAAACAGCGCCTCCCCACGTTGTGCGTCCGTCGGCTCTGGCGAGTCGCTCGCTAACATCACCGTTTCCAAAGCGACACCAGCCTGCGTATCTATAAACGTTAGAGAATCCGAGTAACGATTCACCACAACAGCAAGATCCGTTTCGGGAACCACACACACATCCGATGGCCCTCGGCCCACCGGTATGCTCTCAGACTCAACACCCCCAGTTTCGACCAGCACCACTTTGTGGACTCCTGACAAACAGACGATGACCTTACCGAAGCGGGTCACAGCCATCGCTCCTGGATCCCCCGCCCCATTGCTAGGTCCCCCCAGATCCTGCAGCCAGCCATCTCGGGTCAGCGAGGTGCTTTCCAACTGAAGATCCTTAAGATTGAGAAAGCGAAGATGATTTCCCAAGAGGTTCCCCCAGTGAATATCACCAATCGTCGTATACGCGGCCGAATGAAGCCGCTGATGACTAACAATCACCACGCCCTCCTCCTCATGGAATGCGAGTCCGCGAATATTGTGCGCAGGCAGACTGGCACTGAGGCTCAAGGTCGACTCGAGCTTCGTACTAAACAGCGAGACGTTCCCACCGAAGGCGTCCGCGACGACGAAGACCCGATCTTGCTCTGCAAATTGGATCTCTCGAGGCGAGAAATCCAGTGGAATGACTTCCTTAACGGTGAACTTAGAATCCGCAATGGCAATGACACTCACACTCCGGGACCAGAGCGAAGCCACCACAGCCAAACGACCATCCTTCGTCACCCGGACCTTCACAGGAAACTTGCTCACCGGTAAGCGCGTCCGCACCTCGCCTTTCTCAAAGAGGATCAGCTCATGCTTGGCTTCATCCGTAACCAGAAACTGTGACGTGCCAGGAATCGCTGCGATGCTAGACAACTTCTTGCCAATCACCTGCTCGCTCACCGGTTTGCGCGTTTCTAAGTCTATGATCGATACACTGCCTGATCCACGATTTGCCACGAGGACCTGATTCGCTTGACCATCCACAGCAACCGCCACTGGCTGCCTGACTTGCCCCCAAAGCATGTTTGGCAGCGCTAGAAAGACCGCTGCAAGTAGTGACCTAGCGGACCTCATCTAGAGGTGCGGGTTCCTTCGCTATAAATGCCGACATGACGCCGGTAGGAATCCCCTTTCCGCCTACCTGCAAATCAAGGGTCACTCCATATCGATTCAGCGACATCTTCCCGCTCAACAATTCGGCCGTCTCCATATGAACACTACTACCATTACTCAGAGGAACCGCCGTCTGCGTGTAGGCATACCCAGCAGTTGGCGATCCTACCACCCTGATTCGATTATCCTCTCTCAGTGAGGAGGCCAGCCACTCAGCTAGCCCACTGACAGAGCCGTCAACAAGGACATAGATCAAGCAACTGGGAAACAAGCAATCTTCATCCGCCTCATAGACCTTTCGTCCCATCCTCGTCATCACGCTCCCGAGTTCACCGCTACTCCTCAGGGCATCTGCCAGCATCACTGTGTGTGATAAATTTGCACTTCGAACATGCCGCAGATCTAGCACTAAATCGAATCCGGAAACCAACTCAGGCTTATTCTTAAGCTTAGCGGCGACCTGCTTGAGATCATGAAGCGTGCTCGAACCTATTTCTAAGAGCTTCGCGTAGGCCATGTCATCAGCAATGAGAGGATCCCACTCCCCCGGAGATTCCTCCGTCCATCCTTCAACCACAACCTCGGCCACGACGCCCCGATTAAACGTCAGCGTCCTGACATCAACTTCATCCGGTTGCCTAACCTCCAACGTAACTTCCTTGCCCTCCTGCCCGCGTAATCGATCAATGTAATCCTGCGTGCTCCTGTCCTCCATTGATTCGCCATCGATCGATAGGATATAGTCATTCGGCTGCATTCCAGCACGGTAGGCTGGGCCTCGAGGAAACACATGGATCGCCTGCATGTACCCTTTCCTTGCTTCCGTGCCGAACAGCCCCCTGTTCCCAAACTTGATGCCGATTCCCACGTAACGATTCTCTCGAATCTGAACACCAACATCATCTTCGGCAACTTGGTGAACCCTCGAGATCCTCCCTAAGCGAGTAATTCTGCTAGGCTGAGCTATTCGTGTCGTGGCAATGATAGAGGCAGCCATGTCATTGAAATCGACCACAATATTTATGTCTGCTAGCGACTTATCGAGAAACACCCTCATTTCCTCCTTCGAGGTCAACTTCGAAACCGCACGACTCAGACTGGCATTCACATTGGGCTCAAAACCCTTAGGATCCCACGGTTGCCATCCCTCATACAGTCGCCGCACCGCCGCCAATACCATTTCTTGCCGAGTCGGAGGACAGACATGGTGCTCCTCCACAGCCTCAATCACTTCCATGATCGTGACTGAAGTCGCGACGCACTCGATTTGGCCCACAAGTCCCTGACATGGCCATACCGATGCTACGACGAACCAAGCAATGCATCTCATCCGCATGAAAGCAAGACTACCAAGGCAACCTAGCAGATGCAAAGAGCTTTATTTCACCCCGTGAAGCCAGAGTGATGAGGTGCTCAGGTAGGGTGCAGCCTATCCTCCCCAGTCAGACTGTCCCCCCTACCTGTGCATTTGAATAACCTCTCAGGTCCGTTACCGATCCTGTCCTACTTTGTTATTCGTGATTTCCGCCCAAACGTTACAAACGAAATGAATTAATTTCGAATAAGGGCAAATTTAGGCCTCTTTCGAGCCCATCAACTTTTTGACTGCCAATTGCAAGGCTGACTGCATCGTAGAGCCTCCCAAGAATGGGCCCACACTTGCCCAGCCACCGCCTTTGATCGTGGAAGCCAGCACAAGGCGCCCTTGAACCAAGAGAAAGGCTGGATGCCCAGAATCCCCTCGTTCCAAACGCTCCGCCAATCCTGCTCCGTATTCGCCGTCCAAGGCTGGACGTGCGCCGAGCTGTTCATAGCCAGATTGGCTGACACGATTGATCCGGAAGACGTGAACCTTTCGCTCCTTATCCGTGACGAGGAGAGGCGCTCCATTCAGCACTCGATAGTCATGCCCAGCGGGTAGGAGCGGATAGTGCGTCACGGAAGACGGCACTGGCCGATCGAGCTTAGCCACGGTGAGATCAGGATTCGTCACCCGATGGATTCTCACTCTGTCGACAATCTTGCGCCGCACAGGCAGGCCAGCACGGTCATGAAAAGTGAGGCTCTCGCCCTGTCGTCGGGCGAAATGGCTAGCAAAGACCACCAGCTGCGGATGGATGAGAGTCCCAGCCTTAGGTCCATCCCATGCGACACCAGTGAAGTCGAGTTTCGAGGTCCAACCAGGTGACCAAGTGCTGAGCGTATCTTTAGAGTAACGCGCGAACAAAGACTTGTCCTGTGCCGTAAGCACGGCCGGCACAGACTGAGTCAATTGCCCTCTCAAGTACTTCGATGGAGAACCTGGCCGGATCAACCAGCCCTCGGAAGCGAGAGTGAGTCCGCCGACCTGAGTGGTCGAAACCTTGGCAACCAACAAATACGAAACACGCCATCGAAAGAAACAGCAGAACGAGCTGTTTAGAGAAACGACGTCCCCTGAAAGAATAGAGCCCCTATTCCAAGGGAGGTTATGGAATAGGGGCTCAGGGATGTGCTTGGATGAGCTTTAAGATAGCTTGGGCTCCGTAGAATTTCACCTCTTTT